>CAAAJI010000062.1:70017-112181 GCA_900642245.1 Fragilaria radians | reverse complement strand
GCAGCTGAAGTAAGATGGGATAATGCCTCAATTCCACTGCAATCAGTTGACAAATCAACAGAAGAGTTTGAACAAGAGTTATTGTTTGCTCAAGACCCTTTAACCACAGATGCTGAAAGAATTCAGAACATTGTGGAAAGTAAATACTGCCCTGCAAACTTAAACAAGATTGCAGCAGAATGCCACTTGTTAAATGCTGATCAACAAGAAACCTTGCATAAACTGCTGAGAAAGCTTGCACACCTGTTTGATGGAACACTGGGAAACTGGAAAACAGATCCAGTGGATTTGGAACTCAAAGATAAGAATGAGAAGCCTTATCCCGTTTTTATGCCAAAAGAAAGCCTGCTGAACTTCCCGTTGTGACAATGACCTGCGATTTTTTGCGCAGTGAATTTCCTGTATCCAAGACTAAGCATTGAGAGATATCTTGTTGGGCAAAATGGCTCTACTAATGTTTGATGATGAGATCAATAAGAAGACCAAAAAAGGAAATAATTCATTAGGACATGCACAAGATGGTTTACGGATTTGATAATGTTAAGGACAGCAGTGGTAGATTTCCACTGGGAAACATCATGGGAAAGGATGCAGGAAATTATGTTTGCTGATGACATTGCTGTGCAGAAAGGCAAAGCTCTGTCCCTGCTTTGAAAGAGTTTATTTGGCATTTGATGATATTGGCTCATTGTTGAATGATGCTTCCAGAATTAAACAGCTGGATAAATAACTACGAGTTTCTGATAGTCTGTTGGAAAGGCTTATTGAGAGCAAAGAATGTCTGCTTAAAACTGGCAAATGCTAGAAGAGCTAAGTTTGAAGTTCAAAAGGTTGCATTCCAGATTGGAGTCAATCATCCAACTTTGCTTTACATGAAAGGTGAGAATTCTGTGTTTACATAGCAGTTCAAGTGAATCTATAGGAGTTTTTATTATTATGACACAAGGCTAAAGATTTGAAGTTATACTATTTTCACGGAAGGAAGAGTGAAATCCCAGTATTTTGTCACTGTTGAAAGAAACATGAGTAATCACTCAAGATATGGTATTGCAGGTCCTAAAGCTGATGCTGCTTTCATTGCAATAAGAAGAGAGGTGATGCCTTCAAGAACACTTGGATAGTAGATACCGGAGCATTGGGTCACTGTTGTAGTAATGATAAGAGTTGTTTCCTTGGCACAATAGTATCACTGCAAGGGAGTTTGGAAGTCTACCTTAGATGTTCTTTTAATTGAAGTCAGGTACGTACCGCTACTTTGTGTCGTCCTTTTTATCATAAATAAGGCTCACGGAATAACTGTAAACAACAAAAGGAATAATAATTTGTCTTTTCGATTTCACTTTCTGAGTTGTTTTATAACGTTTTGCCCGTAACAACTGGTTTTGCCATTAGTCAGCAAATGAGATTGAAAGCTCTATTCCAAATTAGCTAAAAGGCTTCACAGGTTCTTTGTCATTGGATTGGTTTTAAAACAAGGAAACAGGCATGATTCGCTATATGAAATTGTGGTCACAATTGGAAATTTGTGATGCCTGTAATAACCTTCAACAATTGAAGCAGCATGAAATTGCGTTGACCCGACAAAGCGAAGGAGATGGAAAGAAAGCAATCCAAAAGGAATACAACGAGAAGCCCGTAGTGATATAAAGTTCATTTTCGAAGTATATTCAATTTCGTCACACGTTTTGTGTATCACATTCCACATTCCCAAAGGAAAAAATAATAATTGCGAAATGACGACTACGTCATGTTTCGGACCATATTTTTAAATCGCAACGGAGGAATGGACTCTACCTCTGTTGAAAGAAATATTCAATGTGCGTTTCAGCCAATTTGGTTTAGTCTATTTACGATAATACTTATAGAAAGCATTGTCCTTCGCGGAAAATTAAAACAATATAGACAGTGTCATAAAATATGCTGCATGGCATCCAAGTGTCCGTTGTAAAAAGGGGACCGAATGAAAACTTTAGGAGCGAGCTCTACAGGATACTCAGTATAGATTGACTGTTAGACTCAGCCCCATTTTGAAGCGGACTCACTCCACCAAGGTGAAAGGGAAACCCATACCAGAGTAACAAGTCTCCTAACAAGCAAAATAAGGTTGTTACAGCCATGGTGAAAATTCGAAAGGACGATATACTTCTTGGACGCGGGCCCTTTTGCTACAGGAATCCAGGCAATGTCGCTTTTCGAAATCTAATACAGAAGTATGTTGAAGGCTATGAAAGGAAGAGTCCTCGGTCCATCAAGCGAAACATTGTGCAAAAGCTCATCCTGGAAGCACAGAATCAAGGAAGAAGATTTTTAGTTCGGTCGATGAATAGTGACACATGGTTTGAGGCTCATTCTTATTTGGTTCATACCAAAGTAAGTCACGCTCTTCGAGATGCTCGAAATTTGTCCATCTCTGCGCAAAGGTCAAGAGGTAAAAAGATCCAGAAGAACAAGGAATTGTCATCCAAGCTTTGTCAAGATTTACATCAGGAACAAGCATCCATCGAAGGAGAAATCAATACTTCAATCCAGAATAGCAGCAAGATAATCTCGTTGAATAGTCAAGACTCTTCTTCATTTCCAGCCCAACCCCAAGCTCACATTTTGAATTTTTGTAGTTTTAAAACAGCATGGTCCAACATTTCGGAAAATCCTAATCATCAAAGTCCAAGTTGTTCAAATGTCTTCAATCCTATGAGTAACGTACACTTTTTTACTCCAAGTCACAGGTATGTTTATGAAGTTAATTTGTAGTATCATTTACTTATACAAGATCATACCTAATGATTTTCTTCAATCTCCCTGGATTAGAAATGTCATTCCCTATAGCATTTCAGCGTTGCGTGAGAATATCATCCCGATGGAAATTCAAACAACTGCATTCCGCGAATCCGCATGTGTCACTGCATCACCGAACTTCAATTATCTTCCTTGTCCACACGTGAATGCTCGTGATTCACCATCTGAGCGCATGAAGAATCAATTAGACATTCTCATCAGCCCAGACACTTTCATCTTAAATGCATTTGATATTGAATCATGCAAGGAATATGAGCAGGTAGCAACATCTATTTGGTGCCAAGGACCAACTCAATTATGATGATAAATTAATGTCCCTCAGTCTAAAGTTTTATCTTTTGTTTTTCTGTGCTTCTGTCAATGAGGACTCAAAATTCTGTTATGGCGTCAGTTTGTAAATCTGTCTTACTCTTTCTTCCCTCTTGAATTATGCTAATGAGTAGAAAGTGTACTCATAATTCACCTGTTGCATCAAATTTATATCTGATAATCTCAATGTAAAGGCGGCCAGTGATTGAGTACAACAGCAAAAGATCCTTTTGTTCCAATTTCATGAACATGAATATCATGGAGTCATTTGGTAGCCTTTAACACAATTCCATTTACATATACAAGAGCTATTTCAATGTCCAAATACAAGTATGCTACAAGGACATAAGCAGAATATACATCTTCCTACTCTGTTAATACTTGAGTGACACACTGCAGGACCTATTTCAGAGTTAAAAGTGTTTTCAATATTTTTGATCCATTGCAAAAACTAAGTTGATCAGAGCAACTTCTGACGAGCCAACCCTTATGGCAGGGGGTCCATGTAGTGGGTTTATCAATGAGACTCTTAACAAGATGTTACCGAGAAATGTTTACCAGCAGATGAGATGTTTAGTAAACTGGTTAAATTCTGAAGCTTCAAGCACTGTTGAAGAATATGAGCTAGGAAGGGAATAATTCCTTTATCAGGCTATTATTGAGTGCAAATATAAAGTATTTTGAAATAACCTTCATCATTTGTAGCAGCATTGAATTGTGTTTACCTGTTAAAGAGAAGAAAATGGAGAGAAAGCAATCCAAACCGAATCCAACCAGAAGCCCACGGTAAAACATAGTTTATTTTCTAAATTTATTCAAATTCGTTCACACGTTTTGCATATCACATTACCAAATGAAAAGAATAATCTTTGCGAAATGACGACTACACCATGTTTCGCTAAGACCACACTATTATATCGCAACTGATGTATAAAGTGAACTTGTAGTGTCATTTGCCATTACAAGATCATACCTAATGATTTTCTTCATTCTCCCAGGATTAGAAATAGCATTCCCTATCGCATTCCAGCATTGGGAGAGAATGTCAACCCGATGGAAATTCAAACAACTGCATTCCGCGAATCTGAATGTGTCACTGCATCACCAAACTTCATTTGTCTTCCGCTTCCGCACGCGAATGCTCATGCTTCACCATCTGAGCGCATGAAGAGAATCAATTAGACATTCTCATCAGCCCAGACACTTTCATCTCAAATGCATTTGATATTGAAACACGCAAGGAGTATAAGCAGGTTGCAACAGCTATTTGGTGCCAAGGACCAACACTACTATGATGACAAATGAATGTCCCTCAGTCTAAAGTTTTATCTTTTTGTTTTTCTGTGCTTCAATCAATGAGGATTCAGAATTCAGCATTAGCATCAGTTTGAAATCTGTGTCTACAATTTCACTGCTGAATGTGTTGTTGTATCCATGTATGTCACCTCAGCACTCGGCCAAAAACTGACTACCTTAGTCACAGATGCAAACAATATATGTTTCACATCCTAATTTCATGGATGTAAAAGTTGGAATTGAGTATATACAGCCGATTAACTTTCAATAGTTCCATTTACAAGCAAGCAAACTATTCAAATTCAAGTGTGCTCCAAAAGTCAAATGAAGAATTTGCATGCCCTTTACTAAGCTGATGTTAATGGACAAAATGTAAAATTCATAAAAGGTTAATAATGTACTCAGAAAACACAGGAAAGATGTTTAATTTGTTAGATAGAGTAAAGCAAATGAAATTATAGCATAAGCTACTAGAGTCCACAGATAAGGAACATGGTGCCAAGTCATGCTGAATTTGGTGCAAGTTGAAGACTTGTCAATCCAGCAATCCACATCAAACATCAGTTCAAACCAAAACTAAACTAAACATTCAACTACTTCTCAATTAAGTCTAAATGAAAAAAACGCCGAGAAGAAAAGGAGCATTGTCTTCTGATAATGAACATTGTTTATAACTATGCTTGAATGAATTCCCTCCTCAAAAATGTAACTTATTTTCATGGATGTTATTTCCCTTTGGAATTCAAATTGTTCCACACTTTTTCGTATTGGAAACAAAATAATTTCTGTAACAGTAGTTGATAATTAGGGGTTCCAAATATAACTTGCCAATGTAAGCAAGAGATTACAGAGATATTTGAATCAGAGGTGAAAATTATCAAAATGTGTATGCATCATTCAGAAGTCATGCTAAAATAGGATTCACAGTCACGTGATTGCATTCATGTTAAGTGTGACATAAACTTTCAAACTTGTTTTCCTGAAACGATAAATTAGAAAATGAGCAGGATTGCAAGTTTTCATTTCAATTCCAATTTGACTTATTGCTATAGTAGTATAAAAGCAATCTTTAAATTAGGGGAAACTTTGAGTGCTGATGTATACCGTATTTCTTTGCCACATACTTGCATTTGAATAAACATGTCTAATTTTTAAACATACTAATTTATGAATTTACTAAGCTTTATGGGCAGAGTCATTCGGTATAGTAACATGGAAAGGTGTATTAACTTTGCTCAACTTTATTGACAGTTTTAAAAATTGCACACTTGGCTTGTCCCATCAAAGTGGTACACCGTTTCTAACACTTATACCGACTCTGACTTTTTTCATCCGAGGACGTAATGGCATATTTTATCCTTTTCAATTGTCATGCTCCTTGTTGTCACGTGCGTTTTCCCAATTATCAAACATTTGCCCAAATTCCTCTAAGGGTGCCTACCGTGTATCTAATCATTTATATCATCTGATACTGACATGGACTTATCTAAATTGCAGACTTATAGGTTTTACACAGTGGTTGGGGAATATCTAGGTGACTGACCTTGGTGTAGGTATGATTCTTTTTCCTGTTTCCTAAGGGTTGATGTGATACCTACGTACCTACTCCCGAACTGAGGAATAACTTTATCATGAATGATTTGCTCAATTATACCTTACGACATGCTTTCTCCAGGACATGAAAGGGGTTCAGAAATATAATGCTACGAACAATCACTTATCTGGACACTTCAGGAAGAAGAAGTTTAATTCAATAATTTGCTGACAACTCATTACACACATTCACAGGAATTGAGAAAAAAAATGAATAAATTGGCATTTCTAACTCATATTTACTTGTTCACCCTCTCGGACACAACGAACACGCTCCAGCCAAGTCGGCCAGAATCGTTGAAATCGCGTCATACCAAGTGTAATACGCTCTACTCCACCTGCATAGCTGATACGAAAGCGTCTATTACCCAAATCCGTGGCAGGATCCTCAAAGTCATTCCCTGGGGTGAAGGCAACATATTCTTCTTCCAACAAGGCACGACACATCTCGATTGCCCCGTACCCTGGCGCTACGTTGGATTCACCCAAGTCGATGTATATGTAAAAGCCACCATCTGCTGGAGCCATCGTTAGAGATGATCCCAATTGTGCCAATTTTTCCAAGAGTATACCGCGACTAGTCTTATACTTTGCCACATGGAGCTCTAGTTCTTCAATGGTATCCTGGTCCCAACATCGGAGAGCTGCTGTTTGCGAAATTGTTGGGGCATTAATGAACATGTTTTGCTGTAGAGCATTTATAGGAGGAATTAGTGACTCTGGAATGACCATCCAGCCTAATCTCCAACCAGACACTGAAAAAATTGAAGGAAAGTGAGATTTAACAATCTTCAATAAATTCGATGTGGCTGCCAAAACTTACTGGAATAATACTTGGAAAAACTATTTAAGACGATAACTTCATTCGAAAATTGTAATGCAGTTGCCTCTTCCTTTCCATATGAAATACCGTGATAAATCTCATCTGATAAGAATTGAATATTTTGTTGTTCGCAGAGCAAACATAAATCTTTCAACTCATCTGGGTCTAACATGGCCCCAGTAGGATTGGATGGAGATGAAAGAATGAGACCCTTGAGTGGAACTTCCCCAGTTTCTTGACGACGATCAATTTCAAATTGTAATTCCTTTGCCGTTAGCTTGAAATCCTTATTAATCGTCACATTCGCCAATTTACATCCTAATGCAGATAGAATATTTCGATAGCAGGGATATCCAGAGGATGCAATAGCAATAACATCATTTGCATCAAAGCATCCGGTGAATGCCAAAAGGAATCCTCCGGAACTTCCCGTCGTGACGACGATCCGTGATGGGGGGACTGTAACGTTGTATTTCTCCAAATAGTGACGTGCGATCCGTTCACGCAGGGTACGTAATCCAAAGGCATCCGTATACCCCATCACTTGCCGTGAGGGTCCAGACAATGCAGTTATCGCTGCCTCAGCTACCGTAGTCGGTGCTCCAGTTTCAGGTTGTCCCACTTCACAATGTATGACATCATGTCCAGCTGCCTGCAATTCATTGGCACGTTGTAAGACATCCATAACCTTGAAGGATTCGACCGATAAAGCACGATGTGACATGATGTGAGATTGTTACGATATGTGTATTATTTATAAGAAAAGGAGGAAAGATGGAGATAACACAAGCCTTGGATGGAGATAAAATGTTGGTGGTTGGCCCAGGGTCACATATATGGGGACAGTAGTACGTCAGAGACTTTTGACACTAGCACTAGTCATTTTAACTACTTGTATGAAGTATAAACTCACCAAAAATATTGGAATTCTGTTTCTTTGGTTATATGTGATCCTCTCCTTTGTATTTCAATTCTGGAGATTACTCTTAGAGGAAGTTCGTTGTGGCTGCAACCTCTTTAAGATTTCAAACGTTCAAAATTACGATTGGATTTGTTGAAATTTGAAATATAAGTTGGGAAAACCAAAAGACAACCATGTTGATTCCTATTTGTCGTCGTTCCTTTCTTCGATTGACGATGTTTTCTTCGTCATTACCACGAGCTGCCATGATTACGAGTGAAAAATTATTTCCTATTCGATACAAGTCATCTTCCTTGGAAGAATATGTAGAAGAAACTCGTCATGATTCCGATTCCGAGCCAACATCTTCGTCGTCGTCGTCATCGCCGCCGCCGTCTGCTTCGATGGGACTTGATGAAATTGGAGATGTTATAGTGTCAACCGAAATGATTACCTTTCCTGCTGTGGATCGTAATAGTAAGGAATACAATTTGGAGACCAAACCAGTCTTACTCAATTCCAAGGAACATGCCATTGGATATTTAAGCCGTATATTGAATGCCCGTGTCTACGAGGCTGCCATTGAAACAGATTTACAACATGCCAAAAATTTGAGTGCGGTACGTACTATTTAGGATTCGAATCTCTTTGATGGCTACATAGACAAAGCTTGGAAAATGTGCAATATATTTTTTCTAATCCTTCTTAATTTCACTAATCCATCTAGCATTTGAAAAATACCATCCTACTCAAACGTGAAGATACTCAACCCGTCTTTTCCTTCAAAATTCGTGGTGCCTACAATAAAATGGCTCATTTGACCAAAACAGAATTGGACCGAGGTGTCGTGGCCTGCAGTGCTGGAAATCATGCACAGGGTGTGGCCCTATCGGCACGGATGTTGGGATGTCGTGCCGTCATTGTGATGCCACTTGCTACACCATCCATCAAGGTCAATGCCGTTCGGACCCATGGAGGACCGACTGTCGAAGTTCGACTGTTTGGAAACAATTATGATGAGGCGGCCGCAGAGGCCTACCGATTGATGAAGGATGAACACATGACAATGATCCATCCCTTTGATGATCCCTATGTCATTGCAGGACAAGGGACAATTGGTATGTAATTTCTTTTTGCTTATTATGCTGTTTGATGGAGAAAAAAATATTTCTCCTTATCTATTATTGTTACGGAAAACTTGCAACAAACCAATATTTGCGGCTAACCTATTGTCTAAATTATTTAGGAATGGAAATTCTCAAAGAATGCGTCAGCCGTCCTCTAGATGCCATCTTTGTTTGCTGTGGGGGAGGTGGGATGTTGGCCGGGATTGCTGCCTATGTAAAACGTGTTCGTCCCAATGTCAAGGTCATTGGAGTAGAGGCAGCCGATGCAGCTGGGATGACCACGTCCATCCAACAAAATCAGATCGTTACCTTGGATTCGGTTGGACTGTTTGCAGATGGCGCCGCTGTCAAGAAAATTGGCACGGAGACCTTTCGTATTTGTAGTCAATTGGTCGATGAAATGATAACCGTCGATACGGATCAGATTTGTACGGCCATTAAACTTAGTTACAACGATGCACGTGTCGTTCTAGAACCAGCCGGTGCCTTGGCTGTGGCGGGTATGAAGAAATACGTCGAGCAACGCAACGTTACGGGTCAGACTCTGGTGGCCATTACATCCGGTGCCAATATGGACTTTGATCGATTGCGGTTTGTGGCAGAACGTGCCGACGAATCCGAACGGACATTGGCCGTGACAATCCCAGAAACTCCTGGATCCTTCCGAACACTCTATTCCATGATTTGGCCACGAAATGTCACCGAATTCTCCTATCGATTTGAGAGTGTGGGGAAGGCGGATATATTGATTAGCTTCCAACCCGTCCCGAATATGGAAAATGACTTTGACAGCGTCATTACGAAGTTACGAGCGAATCAATTTAATTGTGTCGATTTGACGCACAATGAATTGGCCAAGGTGCATATTCGACATTTGGCTGGAGGTCGGTCAGACGTACCCCACGAACGACTATTTCGATTTGATTTCCCCGAAAGTCCAGGTGCCTTACAGCGATTCTTGCTGGGATTGGATATTGATTGGAATGTTTCTCTCTTTCATTATCGGAATCATGGAGATGACTTTGGACGCGTACTGGTGGGTATTCAGGTACCTGATTCCTGTGATAAACGATTCTTGGAATGTCTATCCATGTTGGGGTATAGCTATGTCGAAGAAACAAATAATCCGGTATATCAGAGATTCTTACTCAATACCAAAGAATCCAAAAATGCATAGCTTATGTTGCTATTTGACAAACAATTCCATTACTTAATCTTAACAAGCATAACCCCAATTTTATAATGTTACAAATCCCAATATTTCTACGCAACTGAATCTTGGTGTTTCGGAGTCATAATCATGTGGATGTGTTGAAAATCTCGTTTGCTTCCTCCTTCATCATGTCTCGGAAGCAACAACCAAATTGCATGGCACACCAAATTGTTTCTCAATGTGTTTCAAAAACCGCATGGAAGGCCAACCATCCTTTAGAATGAAATTGTTCCTGGTGTTGATCCTTCTAAGAGAGATGCTATAGTTCCGCTTACGTTGGTTCCAAGGCGGAGGAAGTCAATAGTAACGATGATACCATTTCCTTTGATGAAAAAAGGGGTACAATGTGCCCAAGGGTTTGCACCATAGTTTCCATCTTCATCCTTCTCCTTCTACACATAGCAATAGACCTATAAAAAATCTATTTACCTTAACCTGTAGGGATTGATAAGCGGCTTGGTCCATGGAATGTTAAGTAATACACCTAGAAAAATCTACTCCGTTTGTTCACTCTATATTATATTTTTAAAGCACAGTAGGAGTAGGCATTACAATCAAATTGTTGTTGAAAATGTACAGAAACAACTATATATCAACCGGTACATGTGTTGTCAAAGTTACGACTATGTCATGATCAATCCTATCCATCACAGCCGTGTCACATTATTGGCTTGACGAGGAAGGATACTCCTTTTCATCAGCATCAGTGTTCCAAAAATACACATTGTCCGTCTCTGCTTCTTCCTTGTGAGGAATCCATGATTCAACCACATCGTCATCCCTCTCATCATCTAGTTCCTCATGACGATCATTTCCCAATAAGAGTAATTCTTCCAACTCTTCTACACGCTTTCGCCAATGGTCTGCTTCTTCCTCGGCAGCACGATATCTTTGTTCTGCTACTTTCCATTGACGTTTGTACCATTCAACTTGTTGTTGTAGAGCCATAACCTGTCGTTGTTGTTGATCTTGCTGCTGTTTCAGACTCTGTTGTGGATTTTGTTGTAATACTCTAGAATTTCTTGACAATTCCAATCTACTTCGAGTACTATTACGGATATTATCTTGTTTCCGTAATAATTGACGTTCCTCGTCATGGCTACCTTGATTACGACCTCGAATTGGAATTGAAATTTCCACTCGTTGCTGTTGTTGTGAATTGTAATTTGTTCGTTGGGTCATTTCCTTCCCATTCCAAGGTTTCAGGTTCTGTCCTATTGGAGTTGTGGATGACACTGGCACTTGAGGTACGTGTGCATTCCGAAAACGCATATCACTCTGTTCCGCAATAGCTTCACCTTCACAGATTTGACATATACTGCGACCTCCAGAACGTTGACGATAACGATCCATTTCCACTCCTGATAAAGGACAGCCACATTGAGAACACGAGATGAGTTTGATATGAATGTCTTTGGAGGTAGTTGAATCGTCATTTCCTAATTGCTGCTGCTGCTGTTGTTGTTGTTGCTTTTTGATTTCACGGAGCGAATTTTCAAATTTTTCAATTTCTTGTTCAAGCTTCTGACTTTGTTGTGCTTGTTCGTCATGTCGACGTTGATTTCGTATCTCATAGGCCAGATTTTGATTTTCTGGATCCAATATAGACGAACTTCCACTGACACTTAAAAATTCTTGAAAACGCTTGGATTGTTGAAGGAATCCTTCTTCCTCGGCCATGATTTTGGTATGCATATCTTCGTCTATTTGATCGGTAGACGGTGGCTTGGATTGCAATATAACATCTTCCAAGGACCAACCATCCGTATTTAAATTGTTTGGCCCATTCGTAGATGTCCTTGGGGGGATGGAATTTGAAAAATAAGACTTTGGTAAATCTGGTGATGAATCTAACATGGACGATGGATCAAGACGTTGTTTTTTATTAAAACTTTGATTGCCAGGGTATTGAAGAGAATAATCCTTGGATGATTTTCCAGAGGGAGAATTAAATGCTAATGATCCATCTGGATTCAGATTGCTCCGATAATTTGCGTAGATATCTGGATCTATAAAAGGAGCATCGGGATCCTCCCAATTGTCCAATTCAATGTGGTCACTATGTTTTGTTTCGGTATTGGGAAGTAAGAGAGACTCCATTTGAGAAATTAGTTTCGATAATTCGTAGCTAGTAGGCTCTGTAATAATCGGAGATGAAATGGAGCTGGATGGTACCTTGGAGGGTGGTGCTGTACTACTACTACTACTACTACTGCTTGCCATGAGCATCTTTAATACATCTTCCATATTTGTTGGTGTATTGGCTTTATCATTCGTGTTATCCTCAAGTTCATAATCTTCATAAAATGGATCCATTATGAATTCCTCTTCCTGATCATCACCCTTGTAATTGTTGTTGTCATTGTAATCGTTTCCACCCATATTGTTTCGATTGTTGCCATTCATCGATTTATACGATAATGTCTTTCGTATAAACGGACGCGGAACGAAATCGCAGAGTCCATCATTTCTGATTCCAGATACTACAGTATGAAATGTGAATGCATGACATTGTATCCATTGGAGGAAGATTATTATTGACAAATAAATGAAATCACCGAACATCTTTTTTCGTTGAATGATATACCCAAATTGGCGGTGAGTTCTCTCTGGAGAGTGAGTGGTGGGTGCATAGTAGTAGTAAATTACAGTATTTTTGTGAGCCAAAATTTTTGAAAGGTTTTCGCTTACTAGTCTATGCCCTTTTTGGTAGACTGTAGTAGTTTTATCATTCGATGACATCCTTCCTTTGACCTTTGATTTTGAATTTTTTTAACTGCCTTCCGAACTCTCAGAACATGAATGAAAGAAGTAATAATCCATCCACTTTTTCTACTTTGTTTCCATCCTCGTCGTCGTCATCTTCGTCATCGTCATCATCGTCATCTTTCTCATCCTCGTCATCATCATCATTATCCATTGTTTTGTTGGGAAGTGGTTGTGGTGCTGATGTTCGATTGTACCAACCAAATAAAGATGAAACACAATGGTGGAATCGTCGTGATGCCATGGTTCGATGTGTTGTAACAACATTATTTTCATCCTCTCAACAACAATGTAATCAGACTAATAACAAGAATATTGAATTGATTGAGAATCATCCTAGTGGTATCATTACCTTGATCCTATTGTTTGATGAAGATGCTAGTCAAATGGAAATGTCTTATGACCCCATGTATGTTAGTAACCACCTTGCATACAATAAAAATAACCATCACGACAACAATGAATTTTCATCATGGGTACCAACGGAACATGCTATTGTTTCCTTATGGAAAGAAGCAGCATCAAAACCACATCAAAGGATCACCAATTGTTTTGGATTGTCATGTCGTTTGATCCCAATGGCTCCTGTGACAACACCCGAGACATATCTGTCTTTTGAAAGCAAACGACAAGCATTGGAATGCTTGCAAAAACATTGTTCCATTGAATTCTTACGTAAACATGGATTGAACGCAAGTCTTGATGTGGTCTTACGAAAGACAAATCTTACGAAGTTGTCGAAAGCTTGGAAGGATTGGAAATCAATGCAGATGTTGTCAACCAGCAAAAGCCAACAAGCAAATGATACGATGTTACTATTGAAAAAGAAATTTGAATCTATTCTCTTAGGCTCTTCATCCTCCAACAAGTCACAGATACCCTGTATTGTTGCTATTTTACATGAGTCATCAGAATCTGAACTTCCTGTCTTTTCAACGAAAGACTCTGTCACACAACCATGTCAGGCACCTTCCAATTTGCGAGTACTACTGTTTTTAGGAGTTGTGAGGGATATGTATCCATCTGAGACTGAGACATTGCTTTCTTGCTGTGCTCAATATGATATTCCAGTCGTTCATGTTCGTTTGGGACCTGTTGCCGAGTTTACATCCAAAATTTTGTCAGTAGCCATTTTCCATCATACCATGAAACGTTTGGTACCTTCTCTATGGACCTTACATACATACAAGGCTAAAAATTCCAGTCCAATACTTTCGACCGAACATTCTTCGATGCCATCCTCAACATCCCACCTCAATGTTCTCTACACACTTGCCATTCCATCTCGTCGTTTGCGTTCCGAAATTGCGTATAGAACTCCATCATTGTGGAGGTTAGTAAGGATTGTGGTATCAACTTTGTGGCGGTCAAGATTGGGATCCCGAGGTAATCAGAATAACAATACACAACTCTCGGCAACACATTCTTCAACTGAAACATCACCTCTAGTGAACGAACTAATCCTTGTGTTTCGAGACAATGTATGTCTCACCCTCCGCCAAGACGATTTGGTGCAAGGTATGATCGAGCAACACCAGGCTGCACCTACGGAATATCAAATTTTAAAGGCTTTGGAAACCAAAATCTCTTCCCTACAAGAGTCCAAATCTTCCAAACGTGGATGGGAAATGGAAATGATTGTACCAAAAGCTCAATCTGCGGATAGCTTTCTGGATATGCGAAGACAAAGTCAGCAACTGCAATTATCATCCAACAACGATTGGGATTGGAATCCTTGCTTCTTCTATACTACTACAACACATGATCCCAAAAAATGGGGACAAAATTTAATGATTTGGTTGGGAGATGACGAAGATTACATTCGTCATGTTTTTCAAAATTACGGAATTCTTGCTCGTAAAGTACGTTTGTTGAATCCTATTGCTTTGGATTGGGAGGCTTCGACAATTACAGTAATTCAACATTTGATGTATCAGGGTCGATATGTGTGGTGTAGGAAACAACAAACTGTCAAAAGTGTACCTCCAACTATCCAAGAGGGAGGAGAGAAACAGAAACGAAAAAAACGAAAGCGAACGTAGCAATATTATACAAATTGCAATTTAGAAATTATGTTTCAGTAGGTGTCGCGGGGATCTAACGATACCAAATTAGGTTGTAACTTATCATATAGGTATTGAATATGTTCCGGAGTTATACCACAACATCCACCAATAATCTGAATTTGATATTCCTGAATCCAATGGGAAACAAATTGATCATAGTATTCTTGTGGTGAAATATCCTTCCGTTGTGGTTGAGGTGAAGACGATTCATCAAACGTCCAATTAGGATCCATGGGTGTTAAGCGATTGGCATACGCACCAAACAAGAGTGGAGGATCTCGAGTAATGTTGTTGTCATTGTTGTTGTCATTGTTGCTGTTACTGTTGCTGTTGGTATTCTTGAGTGATGGATATTGATGAGATCGAATTGCTTTCAATGCCTTTGTAATGGCTTCTGGCTCGGAACAATTAAATAATATTCCCAACAATTGTACACCCGTAGGATTTGGAAGATTATTCATTTCTTGTAGTAATTGGGATATGGCATAGATCGGTGACTCACCACTTCGTAAATTCCCATCGGAAGATAAGGTATACGAGATAAATAACGGAATTGGAACATGATGTGTAAGTGTATCGTTGGTTGTAGTAGTAGTAGTAGTAGATGTTGATGGAATTTCTGCTGTTGTTTCTGTTGTTCTTGATGTTGCCACCATCGCCACACCATATAAAACTTGAATACTTTCTTCACTACAGGACATGGTTTCCGCTAAAAAACAATCCACATAGGGGAGTAATGTTTTTACCATTGATTGATAATACAATACACCCTCCTTCCTTAATAAGATTAGATCTGGACGATAGGATTCTACCAATGGAGGTAAGGACCCCCACAATAAGGCACGAGGATGATTCTTCGAAGAGGAGGAAGATGAATAAAAATCTTGTATAACATCTTGTGCTAATTTTCCTGCCACACCAATACTTTGTATCCATGGGTCATCATCATCATCCTGTGGAGTTGTTGTTGTTGTTGTTGTGGTTGTTTCCTTTTCAAAGATACGAGGTATAATTCCATATGTATTGGTAGTTAGGCCCTGTGATCCAGCTTGAAGATAGGAACGATGAACAATTTGTAACTTCTCATGATGTTCAGGAAGACGAACATAGGCTGCACTCCACCATTGTCGTTCTTCGGGGATACCATATCGTTGTGTCAATTCTTCTCCTGTACCACCATCCAATAAGAATATAGATGAACGACTTTGTATTAATCGATCCCAAATAATTGAGGAAGAATATAATGAGGAAGACGAAGAAGAAGACGCAGGATGTTTCATGGGATTGTGACAAGTAAATATTATTCAACTATATAGTGAAGGAATACGGCTAGTAGTTTAGCGAAATCTAAGACAAGCACAAAAATTCAATACATGAAGCAACGAACCTAATAACCCCCAAGAAGGACATTGGGATATTGAAATAATGAGGAGGGATTCCAAACACTCTAAAATTCATCCAACAACAAAGGCAATGAAAATGGAGATAATGTACATTACATTACATCTTGAATGCAAAAGATAAAGCAAAGGCAATAATGGAATCTGTTTTCATTTTGATGAAAAGGGTCATCATGCAAGTTCATACCAAGCTGCAGTAGACAAGACTCTAAGTGATCAGTGTACTGACATGATGTATTCAATTCAGACCTTCCTACTTTAGTAATCAGGCTATGAGATATACAGTACTAAAAACAATGAGAAATTTACTGGCATTGAATATTCCAACAAGGGAAAATTCTATACATGTCGATTCAAGGACAGCAATGATTTGAAGGATTTATATTGTATTGTGGATGATACTAAATCAAATTCCATCTGAGAAATAAGAAACAACTCAGTATTGCTTGTAAATGAAATGCTTTTTCAAGCACATTTGTTCAAGACATTTCATGATTTACAATATTTGTAGTGATATATCAAGGTCAGGGAATCATTTTTGTGTTTTCCTTTGACATTCATTGAATTCAAACAACATACACATATTTGAAAATGAAACATTAACTTACTGCATTTCCTTTTGTATGCCAGTGTTGCTATACCCATCATGCATCAACATGATGGCAATAACATGCATCCAAAGGGCAAGTGTGTCGGGAGCTTGACAAGAATGATTTTTTCCCCTCAAATTTGTAACACAGTCATATTCAATAGGAAGAAAAAATACAATTCCTCCATTGGCAATATGATGAATGGAAATAGCATAAACTGTCAATTGCATACAACCAAGCCATTGATCTTAAATTGTGTTCCATTGACAAGATGAACTTCTACTTCGATTCTTGCATCCATGGGAATGACTTCAGAGTCTAAAAGTTTCAATTCATGCTCATAGGTAATGGATGTATTGGACTCATGATATCCCTGCAACGTAAATGATTTTTCTGTAACGATATTTCCCTTGTGAATACCACGAAGTATGAAGTGTGCTTGAGATTGTTCCCATTTTTCACCATAGGATTTCAAGTAGTATACTTTTGCCGTTCGGATCTCTGAGGGTGAAGCATCACGAAAAAAAGTGGTGGTGGCGTTTGTAGCAAAGGCAACGAAACCCAGTCTATTTGTAAAACCTTCTCCAGAGGATAAGGAATCTTCTGCTTGCCAACCGTAGGTATTTTGTGTCTTTTCGGTTACAAAAGTTTTGAGCTTCCGAAGACTTCGAATCGTTCCCATGGGTCCGATAATCAGTGCAATTGCACATGGTTCACGACCTTCCTCATAATTTTCAGAACAATCATTGGTGTTGCTATTATTCAGTATCTTCCATGCTTTCCTCCAATCTTCTGATACATTCTGTAGCCGAGTTGCTTCATCTAATGGAGGAGGCATTACGTTTTCTACCATATCAATAACGAATTGTGGAAATTGTTTAGGGAAGAGCTTACTCAACTCACTATCGTCATAGTTATCCTCGCAATAGTCAACTACCATTGATAAGCTGGAATAAGCCATAAGCCATGCTATTGCCAAGTGACCTGTCAATCCGAAATGCACGTCTACTTTCCAATGGTTGTTAGTGTCGGACCATTTAGCGGAAAAGATGTTCTCCTTTTGATTGGCGTAAGTCAATCTTCCAGCTACTGAAGCGAAATTTATGAACATAACACCATACCATTCAGATATTTCTTGCGTATAGAGTGCATTGCTCTTTTCTCCTAACAAAAGATTATGTTGATTTCCAATGTAGTCATTAAAGTAAATAATGAATGGTGAATTTGGACATGGACTTGACTCCTTGCAAGTGCGTATGAAACGCTGCGCAGTATTTCGCCGTAGTTTTTGATAATCTGTATCGTAGGCGTATGTATGGTTTACAAGGAATGCAAACGCATCATTGCTGCCATATGCATTAATAATGACATCAGGAACACCATTTTTATAAAATCCCTTGACAGAATCAGGATATAGTTTGTATTTGATGATCGTTGTGGCGATCGACGTGGAGGTTCCTCTGACTGAGAGATTGGTGATGCGTACTATACCTTCTCCTAGAAAATGATCACAAATCTTTTGTAATTGATAAACCCAATTGCAGGCCAAAATTGGTATAGATTTCAATGGCATTCTTTCAAAGGGATCGTTACATGAACCAATTCCTTGTGTCACAGATCCCCCCACGACAGCGACATTCAGCGCTCTCCATCCTTCCCTTTTCTCCAACGCAGCATCTAGTATGTGCAAAACTTCTCTAAGATTGGATGGTAACGGTGATGATCTGTACCCAAGACGAAGAAAGCGAGTGTGAAGGAGTGTAAAGAGATTCTCAAGCCATACGGGATATGAAGCATTCGTAATTTGCCGAGCAGCTCCTGTACCTGATATATTTGCTCGAGTTGCTTGTAGAATTTGCTCCTTGTGAGCATTCCACATGTTACTAGAAGATATGCCATGTGGTAAATAGCGACAAAAACCCTTTCTATTTTTCAAATCTAATTCTGATGGAGTCCGAATTGTCTCATTAAGAGAGTAATTGTACTGTGTTTGATTCTTGGAGATTATGAGTGTAGAAGAATTCATCACGATCCCAGGATAATCTTGGATGAAACGTCTCAACACTTGATTCTTCGGAATCAAATGAACTATCAACCCACCCAGGATAAGACCTGATAGAAAACGAGAAGTGGGTTTGCTGACCATATCTTGTCCATGTGGAAATGAGACGTTTCCTTTAGTCTCACAGAAAATTTCATGATTGTTACAATTTCTTGAAACAACAAAACTGTATGGGCGGAGCCCGTAGGCCAACCTTGTGACATGGTTCTGGGATTGCTGCATCATTAAAGTTGAGGATAATTCCAAATTGCAATGAATCTGAAATCTTAATGTTTTATCCTATTTTAAGATCATCTACAATTACATTAACCTAGTGGATAATAAAGGCTTCCCTTTCTAGTTCAGTGCTGATGAAACTCATTTGTATCCAAATGGGACTAGTTGGAAGCGTATTTGCTATTCTCCTTTATTGTTACCAAGAAATTTATCTTGTCCGCATTCTGCCAAAATACACATGGAATTCACAAGTCATATATCCCGATGAATTGTCCTAAATATACATCCTCGTAAACGAAAAACGCATCAACGCTTTGTGTAATTCCACTTTGTATCATTCGTTCATGATTCATTCAATACCCAACAGATGACAAATTGATATTAAGCATTACCCACGATCTTTACCGCAGACAGACCAATAATGACTCACGCGTTCGTGGACTAAGCTGGGTTTCAACAATGTATAGAATCTATGCAACTGAACCACTACCCACAATGTGAATGACAGAAAGATATCCTGATGTCTGCAGAGTGTATATGTAACCAAAGACGCTAGAATGGTCGTAAAAACGACGTCAGAAATATGGAAAAATGAAATTAAAAGTACCAGCCCAATATTCGAAAAGAATTTTCCAGTTTAGACGCATACGGCTAAACAATTTATCATTGCTTTTACTTTGCTCCATGTCAGACAACAGAAAGTACAAACTAAAGAATTCTTCTCGAAGATTTTTATCTTGCTTGAACCTTTCGGCCCAAATGATTACGCAAGTCTCTTCAACTTGTTAATAAGGATAAGTTGGCTTGTCAATACAGACAAGTTGGCTGCCAACAAGGAAAAAGTAAATTGTCCTTCCAAATCTTTTAATATTAGAGAGTGAACTTGTAAATAAATCTTTAAGTAGATTGTTTATTAGTACCGTCTAGTTTAGATCCGGTACTGGATTGTAATGAAATACTTTTCCATTTATAAGCAACTCTTGATTTTCACTAAGTTTGTCTTATGAATGATCATCATCTATAATAACTTGTAACTTATCCATAGTTAGATGAGTAAATAAAAGAGTATTCTTAGTTTAAAGCTTTATTACTTAGAATGGTGTAACTTACAACCTATTGTATAAGGGATTAACTTCTTGATTCCTAGTCAAGGTAGGTCATACTTTTGTTAAATACTTTTTATGTCTATAGGGTTAGTTGAAGGAATTCTTTCCAGGAATTAAGCCATTGCAACCTTATTATGCTTCAACAACTTAGGTGCATAACATTGTAAGGAAGAAACACTAATCTGCTTTTTCTTAAATTCGAAACGAACGTTTTGTGCTTCTTGTTTTGGTAAAATTATTGACAGAAAATATTGGACTTGATCATACTCTAACAGATACCATTGGTGCCATGCTTTTATAAGAGTTCCACTTGATAAGTTTCCTAATTCATGTTCAAGGTCATCTAAAGTATTTTCATTATATTACGTGGCAGGACAAGATGATGTATATATATATATGTCACGGATTATAGAGCTAACAATGATATATTCATTAGTAGCATTCTTCACATGCTCCCTTTTGACAGGACGATATCATTTGCTTGGTGAGCATTCCGCTTCATTTGTCTCAATCGTGGCTGCTAGTATCGTTAAAATTCAACGTCTCCCCGTTTAATCCTTAGATTTTGAATCCCTTTATAATTCTGGGAAAAATAGGACGAGATAAAACTTTGTGACCGTTCAACAATTAGTTCAAACTTTTTATTTCTTTCTTTCTCTTTCCAATTGACATTTCTTTTGTAATAGCGACACATTTAATCCCCTAAATTTCGGGAGAAATTTGAGCTATAAATTGCTGCTGCTGCAGTCATTTTAGCATAATGCTGCTCATTTAAATCATTTATTGCTGCTCGTTCTCTTCACTTTGAATTTCGAAAAATCTTTTTATTGTTGTCTTAAATCCCTTCTGTCAAACCACCTTAATGATCCCTTTGAAAACAACATTCATGACATTTTCAAGTTTCTAAAAGAAGTTGAACTGTGTTATGACGAGCTAGAATTGTACATCTAGTTTTCAAGCACACATCCCATCCCTTAGTCCTATTTTTCTCCTTGAATGATGCGCCTCACAAGTCTTTGATATGATCTACCTTGTGCACAGCGATGCTGAATACCACTCATCTTAAAACTTAGCATTAAAGTATTCTCCAATTGCAAAATATACTACTTCAAATGCAGGACAATATAAATGCCTTGTATGAGGACAACATTTCTAAGTTGTATCTCAACGCCTCCAAACCGTTGAAGGTCGTTTTCCCAATTCAACCTTCTGAAGTCTGACATTTTTCACCGATATAGATTAGTTCGGCTATTGAATTCATTCACAATATCTGTGCTGCCGTAGAGCTTGAACACATAGATACGTGTCCCTCCTTTCACGTCAATATTCAAGACTTGGCCGTTGGTGTACATTCATGGTTAAAACCTTACAATAGATTAGAAACTAGCGCTCCTTTCGTAATCATTCTCTATTACGGCAAGTTGCTTGCATCAGACATTTTATTAGCATATCTTCCTTAGATTTAGTAACAATTGTTGATCTCGAAGTAAAGCATCTTCTAATAGTCTAGGAAGATGTTCTTCTTTTTCAAAAATTTGTTCCGTATGTCTCTCAATCAAGTTACCACATCTGGTATCGAAAGTGTTTTCATTGAAAATAGAGTTGCTTGAATCCTTAGAGAATCACAACAAAGTAAGGGAGAACTATGATTGAATAATTGATCAATATTCTTTAAATATACTAATTAAGGTAACCTTTGATTGAATTCACATTCTTATAGCCTGAATTATGTATCAATTCCTTGGGACATGCGTTGCTGATGATCGCTATTGATTCAACAACATGTTCCTTTTTAGGGCTAATTTTTATAGCCTATCTGTATAATTTGAATCGGTGTGAAATTTTGCTGAAGTTGGTTATTTCACCTAGGATTGTAGTACTACTTTCTTTAGTTATGTGAATACGACAGCAGGTTTTATCCTGTATCAGGCACAATTTAAAACAGCTGCAAGTCAACCTTATTGTCGTGCATCGGTTCTGGTTCCAATTCTCTTAAAAAGGAGTAAACGATTTCTTTACTAAATTGCATACAATGAAAATATAACGTCCTAATTTCTTTCAGAGTGGTTCCATTTTATGCATCTGCAAAAGCAAACTAATAATGAGGGTTCACTATAAAGTATAGAGCTGTTCTTTTCCAGAGTTGCGGATGCAAAGGTCATGATAAAGCAAACTAATAATGAGGGTTCACTATAAAGTATGTAGCTGTTATTTTCCAGAGTTGCTGATGCAATGGTCATGATTGCAAGTTCCAAAGCAAGCAAAATGACTTGAAAATAAATTGAATGCCTTGACAGCACTTCAAGTTACAGTTTGCTAATTTTGTCATATAGAAGGATCTCCACTAATTAGACTTGCCGTAGCTACTATGGTTTGTTTTCTTTCTTCAAAAAGGAAATTAAGGTCTGTCTATTGTAGATCTTTATTTCAAAACAATATTATCAATCAATCTGACAGACCCAACCTTGGCTGCCAAAGAAACAACAGCGCCTTCGATGCCTACTGTGTCTAACGGCTGCATGGTTTCTCGATTATCGATAGCAATATATTGGATGTCATTTACAAGAGGTTCCTGTTGTAGAATTTCCAAAACTGCCTGACGGATATCATCTGCCAAACAAACAGATTTTGCAACGTTATTGTTCGAAGTAAGGTGATTATCATTCGGATTATCTTGTACTTTTTGTTTCCATATCTCTTGTGCAGCACACAGAGATCGATATAGGACAGAAGCTGCCTTCCGTTCGGATGAACTTAGGTAGACATTCCGACTTGACATGGCTAGCCCATCGGATTCCCGCAGTGTATCTTGTATACAAATTTCAATGGGAATGTTCAAATCTTGAACAATTCGTTGAATCAGGCAACACTGAGCAGCATCCTTTTGACCAAAGTATGCTCTTGTAGGCTGTATGATATTAAACAATTTCGTCACGATTGTTGCAACACCACGGAAATGACCAGGACGACAACGTCCTTCAGGAAGGTCGTCAAATCCAATTGGATCGACATACGTGGCATGATGAGGACCGTACAATTGAGATGGATCGGTAGGTGCAAAGAGATGATCGACTCCAAGACTATCAAGGATTTCCATATCTTTTTCTAATTGTCGTGGGTATCTGTCAAGATCACCATTGGGAGCAAATTGGATTGGATTAACAAAAATACTACAAATCACAATATCATTTTGGCAACGGGCTTCTCGAACTAAACTTGCGTGACCTTCATGTAATGCACCCATGGTAGGAACAAACCCTATACTTTTAATGTTAGGAGTTGCCGAATGTTCATGTCCCTGGTGCTGCTGCTGCTGTTGATTTTGTGATCCTATTTCGAAACGAACAGCACGTATGGCTTCGACGGTTCGATGCAAAGTTAATTTGGAATTGATCATTCCTGAGACTGTAGAAAGAGATCGAAGTGAGGTGCTCATTTCAAAAGGTGAAAAGTTAACGATGCAGAGTGAGTGATCGAGTTTGTGATACGTATGTTAAAAGATTCCTCGTCGTATTACTTTTACATAACTCAAAACTCAATGGAATTCGTGTCGTGTGTAACGTTCTTGGTATGGTATTGAGTAAAAAACATGAGGTAAGGAAGCACATTATTTCAAATTAATGGACCTTTATCGTGGCAAAATCTAATTTCAATCAACAGTATTTGTCAAAAACACTTGCTGTCAATTGTCTTGTCCATTGCTTGCTAGTTGACAATATCGGTTTACACTCTCGTAAGCACCCTCTCGACATAATTTACAGACTTCAATGGTCTTTATGAAAGTGTCCAAAAATATTAAGCACAATCAATCCATCAGAAATCTATTTACGTTACACTGTGACGTTTGAAAAACAAATCCTGCAACATTTCAAACATCATTGAGATATAGGACATAGAATCAATGGTGCGTTTTTTGAGGATCTATCCCTGAGGAAGCCGCTGGAGATGGAGAACTTGGAAAACACTTTGATGAAAATGAATTGATGAGCAAAGTCTTGGATGAGTACAACTAGTATAAGTAGCATTATGAGGATATACTAAATGTTCAAACAAAAGTTTAGGAATAGAAATGATTAGATGGACATTGTACTACTATTAAATATCAGAATTGCAATAGAAAATGTTTCCTGGGACTTTAAAAAATGACAGATTCATTGGAGTCTATCAGATAATGTGAGCCCTAATTCAAAAGGATCAAGACACATTTATTTTTGGTCTATACGTCGAAACCATAAATTAAGCTGATTTTTACCTTTATGGTGACAAACCCTGTAAAAGACAAAACGTTTTTTTCTATAGTACCTGGTAGGCCAATGTAAAGGTGCTGGTAAATATAAAGGGTATTGACTTTCATACGAAACAAAACGCTTGATGTGACAAAATGATCAATACGACCATTTGCGAGTGGCTTGGTATACCGTGGAAGAAAAGTAATTGGAAAATGAAAAAGAAAAAGAAGATAGTCCAGTTGTCAGCATATATGAAATCATAAAACTCATTTTTCACTTCTCGTAAACTAGAAATTTGCGAAACAATTCCACGAAGCATTTAGTTGTTAGTTCCATGGAAATTTGTTTAAAGATTCAGCTTATACCAATAGTGATAGTGCAATTATACCTGAGCAATATCCATTGCTCAAAGTTGTGTTATGTTAAAAACTGCCAGGCTTAATATGGGTGGTAACTTCACAATAGAGATATGTGAAAAAAGACATTTATCCTCAGAATTTAGTAAATGTATCGATAAAATAACATTTCTCACAACAATCATGCCCAATTATTGACCATAAACAAGGGTTTTGACAAGATTCCCAATTAGCTACCATGCTATTATCATTCTTGATGATTAAGTTTTCTCGAATATATATGCCAGACTTGAATACGTCAAAATGAATGATCATTGATCTGTTTTTTACTTGTCTAGTTTTTACAAATGCTGCGTTGTAATTCAATTATATCTGACATACCTTTGAGTTAAGCTTCTTAAGATAATGCCTAACACTATAGGTTGAACACAATGCAGTATAGCAATACTACAATATGTTACTACGACTAAGTGTGGGTACACCGATACTGGAGACGTCCAAGTTATCGTTAGTACATAGTAAATAATACTAGAAACAATACTCTTATATTTACTCATCTAAACCTAGAATAAGTTACATAGTTGACCATTCTTTTGATACCTTCCACAAATTCAATAATGACATAGTCTTATATGAGTTCAGTGATGCTTTAGTATTGCTTAAAAATGAAGATGATCATTCAATATCTTTTTAGGACCGTCGTATCGATACGGTGGGAATAATTTTTACAGATTCCTAAGCAACAAAGGTGAATCTATCAAGATTTACAATTTGATGAATCTAAGTCGTGAATCCAAGTTCACAGAAGCCTTGAGGCTAAGTGTTGAATCTAATGCGTAAGCTAAAGAGACTATGTTGCCAATGGAGGAGATCTAATGTGAAAGTAACTGCATTAGATCTTAATTTATACTTTGTGTAAACTCTTAGAGCAGCTTAGAGCATATATTTTGGTATACACAACTTTCATTTCTATACAGTATGGTTGGGGATGCAAGGTAATGATTCATTCAACTTCGGAGATCCCATTTGATAATGTGCTATAAATGAAACAAGGAACCCCTTTTCTAACTGGACTCCAATTTAATCAAGTTGTGTCATGCAGGATATTAGGCATGATTTTTAGCATTGCAATTGTAAAGCAATTTGAAATTCCTCAATTGATCAGAGATATGTGATACTCTCTATTTTAATGTTATAATACCTAATACTTTAATAACTTGATTGAATTGGTCAAATTTTCCAACCATCATACCAAATCATTGACCATATAAAGCCTTTTGATAAGATTTCCCAAGGAGGAATCATGTCTTATCATTCTTGATGATCAAGCTTTATCAATGAACATAACACTCTCCCATCTGTTTTCCTAAGCAAACACTGCTTTGTAACTTAATTAAATACTTTGGGCTTTCACTTTGCTATTACGTGGTTGGAGATATAAGGGAATGATTCATTAAATTTCGGAAATCTCATTGGATAATGTGCTATATGACTATCAATGAAGCAAAGAAACCCTTTTTTCCTGGACTCCGATTTCGTCAAGCAAAGGAAATTCTGCAGGATTTTTAACATCACAATTTTTTGAAAGCAATTTAAATTTCCTCAAGTGATCAGAGATATGAGATACTGCCTATTTTAAGGTTATTATACCTAATACTTAGCAATTTGATTGAATTGGTCAAATTTTCCAAATATTATATTGTTGCATTTTTCCTTCTCCTAAGCAACAGCATCTTTGTCGACTCTTACCTAACATTGTGATTTCATTTGAATTTGGGGAAATGAGGTCAAGACTTCTTTCGCTTGGAATTGTGAATGTTCATTTGTGCTCAACACAAAGAAATGGACTAAAAGTCCTGTCTTCTGCCGGTTCAATGACAACGCGATTGGAGTAATGAATAATGAAAGTCACAACCTTGTGATCAATTTCTGAAAAGTACAATGCAGCTTTGTGTATCCTGCTTTTGTCTTCTACCCAGTTCCACCTAAGGCGTCGCTTCGAATCAATGAAGTCTAGAGGAAGAATATTCCATGGATTCTGACGTTATACTTACAATTCTGGCAGCAATAGTGACACGACTTCTACTAGTGTACACGAAATGTGTAAATGGTTAGAGTTAAGGCTTTCCGGGACGAATTTCGTGAGTATGAAATTTCTGCCTACGTATTTATTGTGTGTCTTCAGAACAAAAGATCTGAAGTGTCAGTTCTTTACGGGGGAGAAAGATTTCCCCACCCTCCAATGAAATACAGCATTCCAGCTGTTGCGTACTTGATTCGCATTCGTCAGTTTTCACTCCGATAAAGATTTGTTTCCTGTTCGTCACTCTGTGGTGAAGTACGTTTTCTTTTTTTCCAAACTAAAAATTCAGTGTCTGGACAACAGCGACATGTCTCATAATTTACCAGTCGGTTGAATAATAATCTCCAATACAATGGTGAGTTTAATCTTATGCTTCAATTGAATTATGGATGTTGCATGATAACGACTGCACAACGCAGAGAACGAACTAGTCGCTGAGATGTACTCATTTTCTTACTCTTTTTTCCTCCTTCTGCATATCTGTAGAACAAGCTTCTCATCCTCTCCGCCATTGTTGCAGTAGCAAACGCATTCGCCCCATCCCCATTCGGAGCACGTGCTTCCACACGTGTTTACCAACAATACGGAAAGGTATGTAATGTAGTGCCATAGTCACATAACGAGACGTTTCGTGGTGGCACATATGAATACTAACATAAATATTTCCTCTTTGAATGTCTTTACAGTACGATGGCAAGCTTTGGGATAACGAAGCCAAGAAGGCCGTCTACAACGAATGGAACCCAGCTGCCCCTCGCTCTCCTATGAACTTCAACCCTTTCGAGACTTTCGGAGGAAACTCTCCTGATGCTTCTGGACACTTCCCTGGTGAGGCATGGTACAAGGACCCAACTCGTGGTGATATCAACTTCGCACAAATGATGATTGAGCGAAAGGAGGCCGAAGATCGTGCCGCAAGCCCAAAGCCTGGATCTGGACCTGGCTGCGCAGGATGCCGCAACTAAATTGGTCGCTCCGAATTTCGTGGAAAGTTGACTAGTTATTGGAATTTCTGTTCAAAATTGCTATGGGCAGCGATGCCTACTTGATAGGATACTGTTGAAGAGCAGGTTTGTTGGAGAATTAGTAAGCACAAAGTAATTGGTACTAAAATGGGATACGACATTTTGAACATTTGTTACATTAGAATAGAATTCAAAGTAATCAAGTAGTGTTTCCTGTATAGAAAGAGAGAAATGAAAACACATAAAGGCCGAGTCTTTGTATCAATTGCGGAGTTCGGATACTAATGTCAAACACATTTCGAGATGAAGCATATACTAATAATGCTATAAATGAAGGCACTCATTCCTACCGAATGTGGGACCATTTTTATGGTTGGGTCTATTTGTTAGCTAGCAGACAATAATAATATAAAGACCCCAGAGGGTACGTAACGATTGCATGTTACATCCAAATCTAATTTCCGTTTCAAATATCCTGCACAAGAAGGAACGGTGATGCATTGAGCATCCCCCCTGACCAATCAAAGTATCCCATCCCAATGAGTACACCAGATGACGATGATTCAGCACAGGGTAACCAACGGAGTTCATCTTTCATCCCTCTCCACGGTGACAATCGAAATGGATGATAGGGAGCATAGTTATTCTGTAAGGAAGTTGTATAAGGTTGGAAGGAGGAGTCCGTCAAGGAATATTCAAACATGTGATTGGTTATTATGCTTCTTGATTTTGATTGAAATCGATTGATACCCATTTTGGACATGGACTTATCCTTCTTGAAGAAAATTTTTCCCTTCCATAATCCGCCTTGACCAAAGCATACATGAGTAATCATGGCTGTCACGGCAGTCTTTATTTATCATTATTATTTCCCCCAAACATGAATGGATATAACATTTGTGAAAGATTTTTCAAGGAAGTAAACGAGTATGAATATGTGTCATTTGGCGGGTGAGAAATCCATCCAAAAAAAGTTTCAAACATTAGACTTGATCATTATGTATTAGGATCCCAATAGAGAAAGACATACCATTATCCAATGATTATTATCCAACAGAATACCATTCCATTCTCCTACTATATCATCGACTATCGGAGCCTCACAGGAAAGAAAGAGAGATAACAATTTTTCTCGTTTCGTCAATTGCAATTCACGAACAACATCCTTTGTAGGTAACGAAGAATAATATCGTTTCAATTGTGCTGTAGTCGAGGGACAAGTATGACTATCTATGTTGTCATGCTTTTGTTGTTGTTGTTGTTGTTGTAGCTGCTGATATTGTTGAAGTATTCGAGATGTTTGCAACATATTACTTGCTGAACTCGTTGCTAATACAGCTGCAATACCTGCGACGGCAGTTTGGAACAAACTAACCATCATCATCATTTTGGCGTTCGTTCTACCTTTGTTTTAGTCTATCACCGTCCATCCATCCATCATCCCCCTAGGAAAAAAAATACAAGTAGAGTACATTGAAAATGATCCATATCGTTGTGTATGCCTTTAATTAATACTGACTTTTGTTAATCATTTCCACAAACAACAAATGGAGATACTTATCAATTACATCATGTCAATATTTGAAGTGCCATGTCAATGTTCAACTGAGATCTTATGGGATAGCCAAGGGTGACAAAAATCTCCTTTCTAGATTTCAATCTCTACTGATCATGGAACTTGATAGGGGAAACTGCTGTTTCACGGATAAGGGAACGTTATATGGACATGCATAAACCAGGGCACATTGTTAACATGTACATTGAAAAAATATTAAGCCCTAAGGCATATCTTATCAATCACTTTTGAATCAACCTTCTGGCTTATATTATTCCAAGGACTCTGACCAAGGAAGTGCATCTGTTCCCTGCAGGCGTGCCAAAGAGAATGGAGTTATTTCATAGCCTACAACCAGGCATAAACTTCAATTCAATGAAGATCATCTCACTTACTTTGCCATAAGGATATGGACAATAAAGTAGTACTTGCCATACTATTCTGCAAGTTGTACTACCACACCTGGTCTTTGATCAGGACATTCTCCAAATACCCATTTCATTTCAAGAGGATTGTGTGTTAAACTATGTGATGCGTAAGGACAATCAGTCACCAGAAACGACACACGTAATGGAAATGAGACTCAAATACCGGCAGTCATAATACCGTAGGTGACAAAGTCCTTATTACTACTTCAAATATCAAGCAAGCAATAAATGGACAATTTTGGACCGATGGAGAAAACGAAACATCTAATTGTTTGGTTCCAGCATGGTATGGCAAATTACAGGATCTTGTTACAAAATGTGGCATTCACGGAATGTTATTTTCCGAAAGGTACGCATCACATGCCTTCACTAGCATGCTAAACAGTAATCCATGAATATGAATTACAGCAAAGTTTCTAGTTAAGAGTTGGTAACATCGACATCCCAAATACAAGGTGTTATTATGAGTAAAGGAAATTTTCACGGAATCTTTCCCGGTAATCTCTTTCAAAAAATGTTTAGGTGACCTTCATGCCCACATGATGTAAATTCCTTTCCTATACCAAAGCAAACCCTCTCGTTTTTGTTCACTTCCAAATATACATGTCCAAGGTCCTATACTGAAGAACATTTTTGTAGAATGAAGATTTAGGGTAGCCTAGTAGTGTTTGGGCTGATTCCCAATAATTGCGTTGCACCCTCTAGCTTTGGATATGATAGAGTATAAGCAAAGCATGCCACGTTTAGTAAGCATAGCATGTACAAAGCTTCTGAGCAAACCAATACAATGCTTGTTGTGAACACTTTCCCCCTTTAATATGTCACTCTGGAGGATACTGTCTTTATCTCAAATGGCTTTTTATTGCATTCAACCAATACAATATTGACGTAAGATATCTTTGACTTCTTAACTTGTCTGGCCTTTTCATCAAAATGGCGAATTCGAATTTCCAACAAACTGCTCTTACATTGAGTTCTTGATGGTAGCGCTAGAAAATTTTCAAAAAAGCCAAGGAAATGGTCAAAGGGATGCAAATTCTCATTGCTTGCTTGAACTGCTTATAATGTCATGCATATTTTCATATCTTGCCTCAAAGATGTGTACGTACTTTGAATCCAATCACATCACTCTGCATAAATGCATTATTCTTTTTTTCAATCATTTTCATTATTGAACCACAATTTGTTGCCTCAGTTAATATGAAAAAATGTGATCAAGAGATAAATGCTAATATCATCATCATTCGAAATTTAATTGGAGTATGTGTCAATCCATTTACAAAAATCAACTTATCTTCATTGAAAACTATCTTTTGTTTTTGTATTTTTGTAGACCGCTTCAGTCCATTAGTAGTTGCTTGATTTAGCTGATTAATCTTTTTTTTCCTTCCAACACCAAAATACCAAGATTTTTCAGATTACTTTCACAGATTGCCTACGGCACAATGTGGAAATATTTTAAGAACATTTCATTATCTCCAGAACCTTGGGTGCGCTGTCATCTCAAATGGTCACATACCATCCAAGCTATTGTTTAAATCTCCACTAATCAATCATAGATTGATCTCCCAAAGTATTTAAATCGATGATTTCCAAATTACAAGTAGCGTTTATTCAAGGTAATCTCTCATTTTGCTACATTTACACCCATATGATATCTTTGTCCATGCCGTCATTATTCCTTTCAAGATGGAGTGGATAAATCCTGTATGCATAGGTACATGTGTGTTAATCTGACTTCCAATCTTTTTGTGCTTTCCGCATCCCATGTCCTTTCAGTGTCAACATTAGATTTTTTCCCGCTTTGTGCCTTGTAGTGATACTCTGTAAATTCTCTGTATGCATAAAAAAAATGCTAAACACCATAATCTATTGATTTTGATGAATGTGATGAAAATGCCTCATTTTTAGTGTTAATGATGATTTACCTTGAATTTTTTAGGGATACAATCAAATGCCTATCTTCTCATCGTCAGGAATTGATTCCTTGGAAGCACTTTCAAAATCCTTACCATACCCTAAACCGAAATCTGAGAATTCAAAATGTCTTTCATATTCGCGAAAAAATTCGGTCGTACATGCCGCATTAATCAGGCCGCTCTCTCCTAGCATTTAACCATTTCACATCAGCAGTTTGATGATCAAAATTGTCTTCCATTTCTCAGCATCCTTTCATCGCAGACTACATCATAAATTACTTTCTCATTGCATCAAACACCTGTTTTGATTACAGTCTCTGATTGTGGATCAGAAATGCTTTGACTGTGAACTACTGCTTTCTCACTTCATAAATCATAGCATTTATTTGAGGACCTCTTCATGTCCCATCTAAAATTCTAGGATTTTTATTTACTGCAATGCATGTTGGTGCAGCTTTTTCGGCTAAATTTGCCAAATGCAATTGTAATTTATGTTAAATCCTCACCAAGCTCATATGATTTTCTGCCTGCAAAACCACGCAGTAAAATCTTGATAATGATACTTACAATGGCACGCTTTACTTAATTGGTGCATCTCTTAATACCAACTTACCAACTAATGTCATCTACACTTATTTTCTCCGTATTCTCTTTATCATCGATGCCACCATACTCAATCTCAATAAAGGCAATACGATTACCGAGCATCTCTCAATATCAACTTACCAACTAATGTCATCTACACTTATTTACTCCTCCTTGTCCGTATTCTCTTTATCATCATTGCCATCATACTCAATCTCATTACATGCAATATGATTACCGAACATTATTCATAGCTTAGCGCTGCGAACATCATATAAATATATGCTTCAATCAGTTGAGAGTAAATAGTCATGGCCCATTCTCTTTTCTCTGGCACTCACCTAATGCAGTGGGGACCTCTGTCCCGTTAAAAAAGAGTCACAAGGTAAGCTTACCTAACCAAAGGTATTGCTGAGGTTCACTTGTGTTAGGAATAGAGCCACATAAGAATATTTTCTCAGCTATCAAAGGAATATAAGCCATATGACCGAGAACGTCAAATGCATCTCACAAACTAGACTGATTGTTGTTCAAGACGTCTCCCTATAGAGGATGAGGATTCCCTTCAACTAAGCAAAAATGCTTTCTTTTTGTAAAATAGCCGCACAACTATTATTGAGACACTAGGATAAAACTTATAAAATAAGTGAGCGTCCAAAATTTCTAAGTACAAATATGATGCAGCTAAACATAACTGGCCTAATGATAAAGCCTCACTTTACAGCTCTCCTTAGCATATTCTCATACTGTCAGGTTACCGCACTAACCTGCCCTTTCAATTTCATGTTGGCAACCAAAAGGCTTCCTGACGCTCCTCATCACGAAATTTTGTCCATTACATCCAGATTTTTCATTTTCTCTGTTTATGCTGACGCATTACAGGTTTACTTGCAGGTGTTGTAGCCTAGAGCAGTGCATCGTATCTTCACGTTCAATGAGGTGAGTTCCGACGATTTCCTCATTGAAAGTATTCAATAATAGATGTTTAGGTCTCCTCAATTTTTCGAAAACCACCTTCAACTTTGCATCGTTGGATCCTGACACTCAAAAAAGCGTTTCCCAGTAAGCTTCTGTCTCTAAATGAAAATCTAGATCCTATTTACGTTTCAAGATGAGAGAGAGAGTCTGTGATAATTTTTCCATGACCCCAAATTGCATGAAATTGCCCCTATTGTCAAACAAAAATGGTCCTTTTTTGTAGACTACGCCAGGAATTATTGGTTGTCCCATTTCTTCTTGCCAATACCATAAACATACCGGGGATACCTTGACTCCGATTTCAAAATTGAAATATATTTTAGTATGTTAATCAAACGCTCAAAGCTGTCGGAACAGCTTTCAATTGAGACTGGAAGCGTGTCATTGTCAAAATTTTAATTCTTAGCGTGTTCCTTAAAAAAAGGTATAATATCCCTTTTTCTTGAATTGTTTTCGGCGAAACCATTAGGGATCTCTTCCTTATCCAGGACCGCCCTGCGATACCAAGATCAATGAGCGTGTGCTACATAGTATTTTTAACGTTTTCGTTCCTCAACGGTAACTCCCCGACAATTTCGCAAGTTCGATTTTTCACAAATGTTGAAGCGACATTTCTATATTAAAATTTTCTTTGAGAAATTTTCTGCCGACAAAACAGAAGCTTTTTAGGTTGTGCTAAATGACATTTTATAGTAATCACGATGCTCTTGGAACAGGAGATAAATTCCTAGATTTAGACAAAGAAATATATGAAAGTTTAGCCATGCGACTGTCGCCAAGCTCCATGGAAACGGATGAAATATCCCCTCCATTTTCGTATTCATTGTCGAAGCTTTACAAAGTGGGAGACGATGACACTGCTATCACAGAAGAATGTTCAAGTGATTTATTTCTTCCATCTTTCGACACTCTGGCACAAATGTCACCTCAAATAATGGAACCCTATATTGAAACTACATCATCTCCCCAAACCGTGATGACCCAAGCCTTCACAAACAATTCCTCAATTTTTATTCCCGATGATATTCGCTATGATGGCTTGGTACAAATATCATCAAGTAGAAACCCTCACAATCTAATGCTTCGTCCAAGGTTTTCATCTCAAATCGATTCCATTTTTGCCTCTAATTCTTCTATAGAGGATAATTTTGATCGATACTTCGACTACGCACTTGCTGACTCTATTTCATATTGCGACGATCATTTCACCCCAGAAGAGAATAAATTCGATTTGGATGATGAATATTTTCACTTTGCCAGCGCACATGATACTTATGTCGAAGGGGACGACGATTTCCTATACGATTTCGAAAACTATGGAACGGTTCCGGGAGAGGCAAATCGAAATGAGGACTGCATGGAGCATAAGACAAAAACTGAAGGAAGAGCATACCCAATGAGTCATGAAATTCCAACCTACTTTAGAAAACCTCTCTTATCAGGAGTGTTTTGGAAAGGGATACATGACTTTCTTGAAGTGAAATTCTTTTCGTGTAACTCTTGTTGACAACCTGAAATGATCCTGTTTTTGAAGTGAAATTCTTTCGTGTAAGTTGTGCTGAGAATATGAAATATATTTCAGAACACTAAACATAATTCGCTGACTATGCTCTTTCACTCAGCACTGTATACTTTTCCAACTCCACTCAATATATTTATAGTTAGATTTTTGACTCTACTTATTGCGTTGCGTTGTACATAGAGTTAGAAACTTGTGGAAAACCGGTCAGAAAGAGCTAATCTGTAACAAATGAATCAGTGAAATTTGTGAGAGATTTTGACACCACACCAAAAGCAAATCATAGCTTTCCTCTTATAAAATTTTTCACTACAGCTTTATTACACCACATTATCACCTGGGGACATAGAGGTACCGATATTTCCATTAATTTTCAATTTTGTCTGCCAACAAAAATATACATGGTTGAAAGTCTGTCATGGTGAAGCATTGATACTTATTACGAAAACAAATATTTTGGTAATTGTTGCAGCTTAGTTGAAACATTTTTAGTAACTCTTCGAATCATTTCCCATCCCTCATATTTCCAGTTACCATTATTCAATGATTGAATGATTTTCTTCAATATCAGTTTTGTATTCTGACGTAGTTGCGATATTGCCTTGACAACAGACCACTTTGGGCAACATGTCACAATTAGGAAAACGAATCAAGCTTTCCATACTATCAGGTTTGATTGTCCATTTGTAGATATTGGTAACACCGTTATATGGCAAAATTGTGCTTTCCATAAAGGGCCTAATGCATCATCAGTCTGTTGATGGCACTCATACTCTTGTTTGTATTCCGACTCATCAAATTGTTTTGAGAAATTAAGAGCATGGTCTATAATGCTGGTACTTTTGCCGAAAAAAAATTAAGAAAATAATCCTTAATTATGGTCATTAGGGCTCGAATTTTTATTGCTAATGCTCAGGAATTTACCTTGGTTTAAAATATTTTCTATATACGTACATACAGTTTATATCGTTGTACAAAGACACATCTCGAAATTGGAATTATCTAAATTAGCATTGTAACTATAAATCTCTCTCTCTTCATGAGCAATAGAAAACAAAATCATTCACAAATGACACATTTAAAACATCAAAGAAACCATCATAAATATCATGGACATTTGACATCAATGATCTTGCTTGACTTTGTTACTTCCGATTCCTTACGAGAAAGCAGCATTCAAATGAATGAGATAGAAAGGATTTGTGACATTCCCTTTCCATCTTACAATCATTGGAGGAGGCTCAATTTTATACAACTAATGATTTGTAAACGAACGAACCATAGATATAATCAGTTCTCATTACAACTTTCTTTAAGTCATCTTTTTCTCTGTTTTTTGCATGGCAACGCCTCATTGAGTTGATTGATCTCATCTCCCGGTCCCTGTGTAGGTTCAGGAATGTTGCCTCATCCACAAGAACGTTGTCCTCATTCTCAGAAATGCTGTTCTCATCAGCAGGAATGCTATCCTCAGCTGCAGCAACGTTTTCCTCAACCACAGGAGCAGGCACACCATCATCTACACCATCTTCATCATATCTTTTCTCATCAGATTCCATTTTTCAGGAATCTCATGATCGCATTTCTCTCGTCTCTTGTTGTTTTTCATTCCAGTTTGCGCAAAGTAAACTTAATAATGTTCTTAAAGAGTCTTCTTTTATAGTGCTGTTAAAGTTCCAATCTAGATTGTCCTCTTGGCACCAAAAAGGCCAAGCAGTTCAAGAAACTTGTTGAGACATATGCATGTTAGAGAACCTCTTCAACACTAAATTGTAATCACTAAAATATCGATTAAAACTATCGCTAAATTCGAATTCTTTCTTCCATGTATTGCTAAATCACTCGCTAAACCAACTGTGGATATAACTCTATCCCAAACTAAGTGCATATTGGTGATGTAATCCAATACCCTTCCTATCTCCAATATTCAATGGTTTGATTCATCTATTCCTAAGAACCTTTTCATATGCCTTTCATAAAATTCTTTTCCAATGTTCTTCATAAAACATATCTGCCACATTCTTGTCAGACTTACCAAATATGATCTCAATAAACTCATCAACCACATGCTCACGCACAAAATGATATCTTGTGTCAATGTGCCTAATACGCACGCCTGACCTTGAATTTTCAGCCATAAAAATTGCGCCAATATTATCGCATCTCACCACAATTGGAAGTTTAATTTGAACTCCCATTCCAGACAATAGGTAATATATAAATCAAATTTCTTTCACAGCTTCTGACTTGGCATATTCAGCTTCACTACTGGATAATGTCACACCTTTTTTCCCTTTTGATCTCCAACAAATAGGCGCACCAAGCAAGTAAATGACAAATCCTGTTACACTGATACGAGAATCAGGATCGCCTGCCCAATCACTATCACTATATGATACCATATCCCATTCTTCATTTTCTAACTCAGGGGCCAATTTCAAACAGTATTCTTTTGTATCAAGAACAAATTTGATAACTCGTAGCCTTTCCTTATATACAGCTAAATTTGCCCCATCCATACACTTAGAAAGCTCACGTACAACATTTGCAATATCCGGTCTTGAATATTTGATGAGGTAGAGAAGCATTCCCACCCCAGAACGGTGTCTTGACTGCTTATCCATTGCAATGGCTTCAACTACGTCATTTGATTTGACAACTTTAAACCTGGGTGTCCCAGGGGTGGCATAAGAGCTTAGATTGTTAACTTCTTCTCCAAACTTATCTCTTCCAATCCTTTCAATAAATGAGGTTGCATGACCAATACTTCCGCATTCTCTCGGTTCATCATAACTTTGCAGCTCAAATAATCCGTCAAGAACTCTTCAATTTTTAGACCAAAGCCATATCCTTTGAGTCCCTTGATTACCTTCTCAATGTCTTCATCACACCCAATCACCATGCAATCATCAACATATATTCCAACCAAAACTATTCCATTTTTCGTAAAATTTGTGAATAAACATGGATCAACAGAGGTTTCTTTAAAGCCACATTCCTTTAACGCCAAACCAAGCTACTTGTTGATCTCCCGAGCACATTGAACAAGCCCGTAAATTGTTTTCTTCAAAAAAGGCACTCTGTTTGTTTATCACCATCTAATCCATCAGATAAGTGCATGTAGATCTTCTCTTTGAGCTCACCATGCAGGAAAGTCGTTTCAATGTCAACAACTGTCCCTTTTAAATTCCAAACCAACATGATAAGTAACATTCATGACTGGCGCAAAACTCTCTTGAAAGTCAACCTCAGGGACTTGGCTATACCTACAAGCAAAAAGTATTGCCCGAAATATTCCATTCCGTTTAATTTTGAATATCCATTTGTTTTTCACACATACACGATTACTAGGCAACTCTGATTTCTCAGTTTTCTTGTAGACACCTTTATCCTCCATTTCCTTCAATTCTCTCTGAATAGCCTTCCTCCATTTAGCTCTTTCCTCAAGATTTGGATTGTTATATGCTTCATCAAACGAATCAGGTTCTTTCGGCCCCTGTCACATTCAAGGCAAGATTGACTCTATCAAGGATCAACTCCCTTCCTAGTTGATTATTCTCCACAAACCTCTCTGGATCAGGGTTAAGCCAGCTCATTAAATTGTATGCTTCCCGCTTTGCTTTGTCCAACTTCTTCTTATCAACTCCATCAACTTCATCATGTACTTTGGTATCCTTCTGTGTTTCTTCTTCATCGTCTGAATCATAAATTTTGTCGATCTTTACTCCATTTCGGCTTTTAGTCCAAGTTCCAAATGATTTTCCAAGCCGAATTACATCTCTTGATATTCGCTCAGTATTTGGGTTCAGAAATCTGTAGACATCTGATGCATGGTCTACACCGTATCCAACAAACATACAAGTGGTCCCTTTGTCTGCCAACTCTGATTGAATCTTGTCTTTTGTTGTGCTGACACACATCTCTCCAAATTTTCTGTGTTTCACTGGCTTTTTCAAAAGTCGATTAAACATTAAATTATTAGGATCCTTTTTGCTTTCTTTATCCACAATTAAATTCTCATAATATGTAGCAGTAGAGGCACATTCAGCCCATAGTCCTTCAGAAAAATCTCCTTCTACTCCTGCATCATTGAGCATTGCTCTGATTCTTCCGTACTACATCTGAAACTTTTGTTCCACTTTACCATTTCTTTGCGGAGTTCAAGATTCACTATATTCAAACTTCATGCATAATTTTTCATGCTTGCATGCTTTCTCCAATGCATAATTTTGACCGGCATCATCTAATCTTAAAGTTCTGACAAAAATGTGATCGTTTCTCAATTCTGGAATCAAACCAATAACAGAACTTGATAGTTCATCCTTTCTTTTCAAAAAATAGCTCCAGCAATATCCGGAGAAATTATCTACAATAAGAGCCCAAAATTTTGCTCCTCCAAAGCTTTTGCCTTTAATGGAACTAATAAACGCTTACCTGGGGTGTTACTACCTGTTGAAATGTCTTCTATCTTTAAAACGGATCTAGGTGACCACGATGATAGAACCAGAAGCTTGAAAGAAAAGGTTCCACTAAAAAGTTGTGACTAAATAAAAATTACTTTTAACTAAAGACGTCACGGTATTGTTGCGTTATCCTTGTCCCTAATGGATTTACCTAGTAAACTAAAACTAAATGACATGAACGTAAGGGATATTTCCAATACCCTTGCTATACCGAAACGTTCTATCACTGTACTACTCATCAATATACTCCTCAAAAAAATTTCAACACGTCTCTCGTATATTTCTTGAGTAACATTCTTCGTAAAAATATCAGATTTGTTTTCGACAGATTTAACGAATTCGATTTTGATGATTCCCTCTTTCAGATTCTCGGGAACAAAATGATACCTAGTATCAACGTGACAAGTTCTAATGCCGGATGAGGCATTTTGTGCCATAAACATTGCGCCAACATTGTCAGTTTTTACTGAAATTGGCAATGAAGTAAGTAGTAAATGAATCTGATTTCCTTCACTGCTTCTGACATTGTCACATACTCTGCTTCACTACTTGACAGAGTGACTCCCTTTTGGGCCTTGGATTGCCAGCAAACAGGAACATTCATCAAATACAAGATAAAGCCGGTTACACTGATCCTTGTTTCGGAATCTCCAACCCAGTCACTGTCGCAAAATACACGGAGATTCCAATTTTTGCCATTAAATTCTGGTCGGATTCGGAGGCAAAAATTCTTAGTGTCAATCACAAATTGTATAACCCTCAACATTTCCAGATAAGTTCCTTTTGTTGGTTTATCCATACATTTTGCAAGTTCTCTAACAACATTGCATAAATCAGGGCTTGAATGCTTGGTTAAACAAAGTAACATGCCAACACCAGATTGATAGCAACTTTGAAGCATTGGACTAATTACTTTAGCGTCATCATTTGGTTGCACAATCTTGAATCTTGGAGTTCCTGGAGTTTTATAAACTCTTTTATTTCAAACTTCATTAAGTTTGGTTTGCAGAATATAAATCAAGTGTGGTTGCAGAATCAAGATTGACTTCAATTTAGGTTCTTCAATAACACGACAACTTAAGTAGTCCTTGAGACGGCGTTCAATCTTCAAATTAAAGCCCTTTGTTTTCAATTCCATAATAGCACGATGGATTTCTTCATCCTTTCCAACAACAAGACAATCATCAACATAGTAAACAACATTGCCATTGGTCCATTTTGAAAATAAACACGGGTCTGATTTGTTTTCAGTAAATTCCATAGACTTGAGTGTAGAGAGTAATTAATTATTAAATTCTCTAGCACTTTGAACTAATCCGTAGATTGTCTTCTTCAATAGTAAGCAAGAATTAGAATCTTGTTGCATGTCCTCTGGAACATTCATGTAGATTTCTTCTTGTAAGTCACCGTGTAAAAAACGCAGTTTCAACATCAATAATGCTTGCTTGTAGATCCCAAATTAGTTTGGCAATAAGCATAATTCTAAAGCTCACATAATTGACAACGGGGGCAAAGCTTTCCTTGAACTTAATTCCTGGAATTTGACTATAACACAAGCTACAAGTCTGGCACTAAACACACTGCTTCTTTTGATCTTAAAGATCCATTTGCATTTGATAGTTCTTCTGTTCTGAAGAATATTGTCTTTCTTCATGATTTCCCGTACTTTCTCTTTCTCCATCGCTTCAAACTCTTTCTTGATGGCCTCTCGCCACAATTCTTGCGCTTGTGGAACATAGTGATTCCAGGCTTCGTCAAAAGTTGCAGGTTCTTCTACATCAACTATTTCTCCGCCAAAAATGCAAAGTTTGCATGATCAAGAAAAACTTTCCCTTCCTTGCTCAATTCTTTCAACAATTCTGGAAGCTTCAGGGTTGAAACTACTCTCTAATTGACGTAGATTTCTATAAACCTTGGCTCTCTGCTGTTCATCTAAGGCTTTATCCACCTGAACTTGTTCTTGAACTTCTCGGTTCAATCACATCATCATCATTATCTTCAGCCTACTTCTTTGTGTTCTTAACCTTCCAATCACTATAAACTTGATTTAACCAAATAATGTCTCGCGAATTGATGACCTTCTTGGTTTCAATGTTCAACACTCTGTAAACATTGTGAGCATGATTTACAGAAGAGCCCATGACATACAAGGAGTTCCTCTGTTTGTTAACTTCCCTTGAATATAATTTTTAGTTTTGACAATGCCAATTTCACCAAAGGATCTTAAACTTTCAGGCAGCCTTGGTTTACTTCCAAAAAGGAGTTGATAAGGACAGATTGGCTTGCTGTTGATGGATGTGATGTTGGACAGAAAAGTGACCATCATAGCACATTCTGCCCACACTCCAGATCTTAAATGATCAATGAGTCCTGCACTATTCAACATAGCTCTGATTCTTCCAAAGAAAGTCTGGAGCTTCCTCTCTACCTTGCCATTTTGTTGTGGCGTTTGAGGACCAGAAAGCTCAAAGGTTTTGCCATATCCTTGGGCTTGACATGCTTGGAATTGTGCTTTATTCGGAATCGTCGCATCTAAAGTACTTACCATCAATCCCAGCAATCTTCAAATCGGTTAACAAAGTTAAAACCTTATCCTTCAAGTCACTTTTTTTCTTTAAGAAGATGCTCCAACAGTAATCTGTATAATCATCAACTATTAAGGCCCAGAGGTGAGAGCCACCATAACTTTCATCTCTAATTGAGCTTATATCTAGATAAACTCTCTCTCCAGGAACTTGACTTCCACCCTTCCAGTCTTTATTGACATTTTTCTGCCCAGCCTTTGCAACAGCACAATCCTTGCATACCTTGATATCTCCC
>CAAAJI010000062.1:14483-50499 GCA_900642245.1 Fragilaria radians | reverse complement strand
ATGTGGAGCTTCCAATTGTTGTCAAAACCGATAATATTGGTGCTCTATTTATGTCCCAAAATGCCTCGACTGGTCAACGTACTCGTCATGTGGATACTCGATATCATTTTATTCGAGAGAATGTTTAAAATGGAATTATAAAATTTGAATTTGTGAAATCCAAACACAGTGATTCCGACATTTTTACGAAAAAAGTAAATCAGGAGACGTACGAACGGCATGTGATAGGAGATATTGGAGAAGAATACGGTACTTGCACGTTTTGGTATAGGAAGGGTATTGAAAATATCCCTTACGTTCATTCCCCTTTAGGTATATTTGTTTAGGTTATCCATTAGGGATACAATTTATTCGAGATTGTGTTGTCAGAGTTAGTTCTAGCCTTTTAAATTAGTAATCACAACTTTCAAGTGCAACGTTTGTTGACCTTTACTTTCATCTGTTTGATCAACTGAATAGAAGACTTTCTAACAAGGCTTAAGGAACCAACTGCAGAGTTTGGATTGGAAAATGTCTGTACACTTTGAATTCACTGGGCGAGACACTCCCCATCAAAATCATGTAGCCAAAGTGGCATTCACCACACTAGCTAGACTTGGACGAGAAATGATGATTGCCGGAGGAATTTCAAGGAACTATTGAAAATTCTTTTAGAGGGAAGCATTCCAGATGGCCACTCTTCTAGATCATTTGCTTGTGGTTGAAGTTGAAGGTATGAAAATGCATGGATTCAAGCATTGGTATGGAAAAGCTCACCGTTTTTAAACCACTTAAGGAAATAGGCATGCTGGTGATACCCTAAGCATGTGGGACCCAGACACTAGTAATGTTCATCTAAGTAGAGATATTACTTAGATGAATCAAATAATCTTCAAAGAAAAATGCAGATGGCTCCCAAAGCCAAGGAATATTGAAGAATTAGTTCAGAAAATTGCAGAAGTGGACGAAAATTCAATCAGATTTGATGATGAAAAGAACGTAGATGTTGACAATGACAAATAGGTGGTGAGTAACAACATCATTCCAAAGGCACAAACAAGGCCAGGAAGAACCATCAGGCAATCTTTAAGATATTGGGAGAATTTTGGAACAATTGTATGTGATGGAGTAGAAATCAAAAAGCTTTAAAAAGATGAATTTGAAGAAATCGTTTTGATTGGTGGCAAAATGTTATGGCGTTATTCGTTATAGCTAATTGGACAGCACATTTTATTGACGTCAGAGGAGCGCTCTTGAAAGGTAATTTTGAGGACAAAGAGGAAATGGATCTTGAAGTTCTGGAAGGTTTTGAAAAGCTTTATGAAGATGGTTTTGAGGATGATGGAAAATTCAAAATTTTGGGTGTTTCCGATTTTGAAAAATTCAGAAAATACATTAAATTTCAAACAGAAGACGTAATCTCTTCTCGCCACTGAAGTTAATGTAATCATTAGTAGCATTCTTCTTCCTTTTAATGCCTGTAGTCAAGAAGATCTTACCCAGAACATCCATCTTTTCTCCAGTGTAAATCACTAGAGACGGTATCCTTAGATTGTTTCTGATCAACAAACAAGAATATGTTTGGCAAAACCGCTCTGACTACAATATGTAGCCTGGTCACTACTTAAAAATTGGCTTGTTGCCTTTTCGATTCAAAATTTCAATCTCAAGACAAATGCGCCTTCAGTTCTTAATTCTGAGTATATAACAATATCATCGTTCAAGATCTGTTCAAAAGAGATACCAATTGAGTACTCTGACATTATGTCAACAAATGACAGGACAATAAGAACCCAAATAGCACTATTGTTTCTCATCTTCAAGTGGATTAAGCCTACAAAAAGCAATTCTCAAACAACAATTAGCCCAAAAGAAGTGGATTTAAGGTATCAAACATTTTTTTGAATTTGAACTAATTCTTTAAATTTCTTCTTGTGTGCCTTGTTCGAGAAAATCCTTATCCTTGCTTAGAAAGAATTCTTCACTTATCGAGTGTGAGTAACCACTGCATGGGAAGTTGTTATCGACCGAAAAAAAATTGAACGTAGTTTGTGGATTGTCTCTTCGTTATTCTGCCCGCATTTGTTGTGTACACATGCCATGACAGCAGTTCAGGAAAGAAGTCGCCGAGCAACGGCAGGAAAGCGTATGTCTGCTTTGGTAGGCAAAGCTGTCGAAGAAGATGAGGCATTCTGGAATAACGATACTTGGGCAGAGGGCGATTGTGATGAGGCGGACGCTGCAAGTTTCCGTGAATCGGATGAAGATTCGAACGCTCGAAAGGATGAATTTGATTCTGATTTTGACGATTCCGAATCTGACCATGATATGGATGAAAGGGAGGCAGGAAAAGAAGAGGATTTATTGTTGCAACGAAGTGAAAGAATGGAACGTCGACAAAAAGTTATGGATCTTTCACGACAACAATTTCGAAAGAAAGGAAAGGGACGAACTACAGGAAATAGAATTCTAGGAGAAGGTTTGAATGCAGGATTAGTTTTGAACTTGCCATCTTCATTAAATTCGAACAATATTACAAATTCCGAAAGAATACCAATCATTTCACCAGCCGCACCAACCTCTTCGATCCCTGTGAGTTCAAGAGACGAAGAAAAAGCAATATCATTTTCTGAAGGAAAGAATAAAAGGAAAGAATCTGTAGTGACTTTGGCATCAACACGTTCACGTCGTTCTACTCAAAGCCCTATAAATGGAAATGGCGATGATAAGACGAAAAAGAGTGAAAATGAACAACGTCAATTACAAGACAACCAAAACTCTTCACTGAAACATCAAGATAGGAAGAATCAACAGAAGACACAACAACAACAACCAGGCAATGCCTCGAAAAGGCTCACTAACAAACAACGATTCACGCAAGAAGACTTGCTCTTAGAAGCTGCCAAGGTTACAGAACCTGAAAATGAACGGTGGTTATTGGCTCGCAAGAGACTGCATCAGCAAGAAGAGGCGATTCGTACGACATCTTTGTTATTCTCTTCATCTTCTAGCTCTCAATCTAAGCTTATCTATCGGTACATTAGTCGCCGCGGGTGTCTGACGACTCTACATTTTGCCGACATGGATTCTGTTCCCAAAATCTTGATAAAGTCATCCAACACTTCAGACCTTCCCTTGAACAATCAACATAATTACCAATTGGAAATATCCACATCTTCCAATAAGAAACAACATCAACAACAAGTCTATGATCCTTTTCTTTGCGTCATTACTGGCAAAAAAGCACGATATCGTGATCCCAAGACCCTGGCAGGATATTTCGATTTGGCAGCGTTTCGGGAATTAAGGCGACGTTATGACGCAGGAGAGACGTTAAGTGTTAAAAATAATGCTGACAATCATGACAGCAATCCTGCTTCATCTACAAATTCTTCTCTTGGAGATGGAAAAGGTATGGATACTGTATTATCTTCATCATTCAGCTCAATTCAAGTAACGTCGAAGGATGGGATGGAGAAGATAATCGGGGAAACGGAGGATATACAACAGCCAAAAGAGAAAACCCCGATGATCAATGTTGACATGGTCACACACAAAATTGAATCCGTTTCTTCTTCCTGTGTAAAGACAACAGTGGTTCCAACTCAACTAGATCCTAAATCAAGGGTATCATTGCCTCCTCATTCTTCTATCACATGTGATCCTCCAATACATGCCGAAGCAGTGGCCAATTCTATACAATCTCAAAATCCTAGACAGAATATTGGGATTGAAACATCCTCAACAAATGGAATAATTTCCAACTCCGATTGTATTGATAGACAACCAACAACAACAGTAGCATTAGATGATGTAAATCTGGCACATTCGATTCCTGCACTGTCAAAGCAGGTGCCTCCTCAGCCAACCTCAATTGTTGCCATCCAGTCATCATCTGTAATGTCGTCTACTTTAAGCGCCAATGTCGGGGAACAAATTACAAAAGAGAATAATTCGTTGTTATTGGTTTCTCCTTCGATGTCATCAGACTCAACCAGGAAGCGAACTTATGATGAATCTATGCAGGTCAAGCAAGAAGGAGAAATATCTAATTTAGCAGCTCTTCCATCTTCATCGAAATTAGAAGAAGTGACAGAGGCATCTTTAACTTTGTCGACAAATTGTAACTTTTCACCTAATGATCTCGTTCATACGGCACTAACGGCCTACATGGAACAGTGTCATGTCAGGAAAAAGAAGCAGATAAAGTCAACAAATTCCAATTAAACTAATGGAAAAATCCTAAGCCAAACTCTGGTTTGTAGAGAAAAAGTAGATTTTATAGATTGTGAAAAGTAATAAGGCTCTTCTTATACTACCAAGTAATTAATTTACAACATCCAATCTTCGGAAAAGTCTTCAATAACATCTGCTTCATCCAAAGTCACGTAATCCCCGTTGATAGGAATTTGGTAAATTTCACCACTTGTCCATCCTTGAGAAGTGATTGTAGACGCAGAGTCCGAGAGAAACATATCATCGTCATCCTTATCGACATTGCTGCTAACCTTGTCATTCTTACTATTCTTGGTATTGACGGCAACTAAAACTAGACTTGCATGTCCTTGTGGAAAATCTACATATGATATGGAATTCCATACTACTTGATGCGCTGCTCGACCAACAGGTGTGGTATAAATTTCTTCTACTGTCTTCATTGCTTGGTAGACCTGTAAATCATTTCCACCTGCTACATTGACAATCAAGTCATATTTTTGTGGGTTGGTATTCGTGTCATCATTCAAGAAACGAATGGCGGATACCGAATCAAGTTTCGAACGTAATTGTTCGAAACATTCCAGCGGAGCATATATGACTTCCTTCTTAATTCCAGTACCTGGATCCTTATATTCTTCCACAGCCGATGCAGATCCAAGTACACAGAGTTTCGTTTGATAGTCTGACGAAGAGAATGTTTCGGATGGATTTAAAGCTATAGTTCTTCGAATATTATCCAACGTATCCCATTCAACAGTTTTATCATTCGGACGAATGGATCCTGTCATTCGAACTATCGTTTCTTCAGCTAACTTTACACCACAACGACCAAAATCAATTTCCTCTGAGTCTTCTCGAATACCCTTAATGACACCAGTTTCAATCCCACTCGAAGACGCAGCCCTGAGAGATACTGTATTAGGAATACGAACATTTGAAATAGTAGGAATAATAACAGTTCGTTTTGTTGTTCTTCTTGCTGTGGTTGAGGTCGTCGTCGTCGTCGTCCAGGTAAATGCGACTGGAATCCAAAGTGAAAGTATCCATACGAGACATACGATACTAGATTGTTGTTGTTTTAAGTAAACCATTTTCTCTCTCTTTGCGTTCAATATATTTTATCGTCAATGATGATATAAAGAACAACGAAATTAGAAACACCAAATCTTGACTTGTTGTTGTAGGAGATACTTCCTAGTAAACGTGTGAACGGTCTTCATGGTTGCAGTTCCTCCTACTCTCGTACGTCAGTCACAGCGTTCTTTCGGTTGCTTACACGTGGGAATTTATGACATACTGCTGTGTAGCCACCACTTACTAGCATCCCCTACTGAGATGACTGTACAGTATGTAAAAGTGTATCGCAATACTTTTCTTTATTCATGTCAACATTGCCATTTGATTAAAAAAGTCATCATATTGTAAGTTTCCGAGCTTTGCAGTCTAGCTCCTATATGTCTCCTCATTTTTATGAGTAAGGATGATTCTTTCCTCAAATAAATGATAAGGTACAAATTTTCAAGGAATTGAATAAAATTCACATTCTCCTTGAATTTCTGCTACAAACATGATTAAATTAAATTAAGAGTTAATGCAAGCATTCAAAATCACGTTTGTGAAGTAATTACAGAGCTCTTTCATTTAAGCAATCAAGATGTTTTGTACAACAATTGAATACCCATGGTTTTGATGAATGAATGGATAAATTAGCTTGGGTTTTTGTTTTTGTTGCTATTTTTGTTTTGGAGAGTAAAAAATAATGTTATTGTATGTTGGAGAGTTGCCTTGATTTGCGTTTCAGTGTTTGTGTAACAACATATGCCTGGTAGCAAGGTCATCAGGTATTGCCATATATATATATTTTTTCAGTTGTTGTTATGAAATACTGTCAATTTCAATCCATTGAAATATTGTAATTATTCTGCTTTTGAAGGCCTGTTTGTTTGTATGGTAATTGTGTTGAACGCTGAATGAATAAACCAAGAGAGGTGGGTTCGGATCGGCGTAAGCTGCTTTCAATCTTAATTAAGTGGTGTCCCTATTATAGGGTATTGTGGCTAGTAACCAGTGATCATTGACCGAACCTTGTAAAATTTCAAGTACGGACTTAGTAGTCGCATCCTGTAGTGTTTTTCATCTGGACGAAATGGATGTATTTCCGGGTGAACCGAGACTACTTTTTTTAAGTGAAAATCGAGGTTGCGATTTTTTTTTCATTCGAATTTAGGCCAAGGGGAAGAATCCCTCAAATTAAGATAGGGTCCGTATAAAAGGACAGACCGAAGTCATGGACACATTGGTTTCATACTTTCCTATGAGTAGGAATAAAAACCCAAGGCGATGAAGAATTTTAAACGCTTGATACCCCATCGAAAGAAACGAGAAACTAGTCTAGGAGACCGTTCTATTGAATCAGAACCTGGCACTAGGGGGAGATCACCTAGATCAAGTGAGCGTAATGTGACGAAGGTGCGAAGAGTATTTCGATCGAATGATAATTTTGTTTCACATGAGGAACTGGAGCCAGTCGAGTATTTACGGGGGCATATATTTGTTTCCAAAGATTCTGGAGGCTGTAGTTTAGATAGTTATTCGGATGATTTCCATGATAAGAGTGTATCAGACGATATGTTTCATCTTAAACTCGAAGACTCATTTATGAGGGAACAGGAATCCACAAGTTATGCCGAGGAATCCTTATCATTACAGCTCAACGGAATTAAGAGGTCGTCGTTATCGGGTAGTGGAATTACCTTGTCCAATAAAGCGCTATTACCAGAAGATTCCTTTGCTCTCCACTCATACGCCCAAGTTCCTGTTTTGGAGCAAACAAAGCTTCCACGAGGTGGAGTTAGTATGGACACTCAAGCCGTTGGACGAATTCAGGTGAGTTACTTCTACATATCTATCCAAAATATCATTTTGATTTCATCCTTACACACATTACTGGATACTCCTAGTTTGGTATTCCACCAGAAACAATCAAAGACAGTATGCGTCTTGGCTTATCAGTTCCAGCAGTGTACATTGTACCCGTGGAGAGATTCTGTAGAGAAATGGGACCTGCGCTTGGAGTCAATCTTGCAGAGTTTGAATTTCCAGCCTATTTCAACTTCTTTGTTTTCAAAAAGCGATGCACACTTGTTGTGGATTCCGAAGACGCTGAGCAAAATATTCGACGAGTTTTTACTGAGACTCTTCTCGGACCAGCCCAATTTCGGAGAGAACAGGATCCCTTAACCTATGAAGAAGAGGATTTTGCCCCAAATTTCCCCCGTGAGGCGATTCCAAATTTTCAAAAAGAACTTGAATACTTTAGAATCATGCCAGATGGAAAGGAGCTAGTTCTTGAAACATTACTCAATTTTCGTCATTTTGAATCCCCGGGAGATTCAGGTATCCACGAAAACTTGGGAGTACCGCCACCATTCAACCCTTCACATGAGAAAGATACAGCGGATGAGGACGGAATCGCCGAGGGTACCGATGCTATCGAGAATCCAAAAGCAAGTCAAGATACTGAAGATGACGATCCAAATTGTGAAGAAACTGGCGAGAACAATCCAAAAAAGAGTAGAGGCGTCAACTCATGGAAATATTCTCATTCTCGTTGGATTGGTAAGACTTTGCGCTCTAAGTTTCTGGTCCTTTTCCTCTGCTTCTCGTCTCATCGTTTGCTCTTACCTTAGGTGAAGTTGCAACCCTATGGCCTCATGATGCCACGGAGGAACAAATTTCCACTCGTACTTGCAAACGAGTAGAATTGTTTAAGATGCCGGGCGGGACAGAGTATATCCTCCATGATATAGACGAAAATAATTTCATTGTTGGCAAAGCTAGATTTTCTGGTAATGTCAAGGTTTCGGAATCGATGAGTGTGGATGGATTTGGAGGTAAATCCATGTTGGATATCGATACAGAAGATGAAAATGACGATTTACAGGAACATGATAGCGCAGATTCCGAATGTTCAACAAATTTTGAAAGATTACTGGATAAAAAGATTCTTCCACCCACATTTCATCCACCTTCATTTGGTGTTACGATTCTAGGTAATTCACATGGCTTTGACAAGAGTGGATCAACTTCTGGTTACGTACTTTGGATCAATGGTCGTGGTGTTATGATTGATCCACCACCGTACTCCTCTGCCACACTAGAGCGAGAAGGAATTCGTCCAAGAACAATTGTTGGGATAATTGTAACACATTGTCATGCTGATCATGATGCCGGAGCGTTTCAAAAAGTGCTTACTGGATCTCCAGTCGTTGTGATTACAACACCAACAATTTACAAAAGTTTCATAAGAAAGTACGCAGCTCTGTCAGCGTTGAGTCCCGCGCTTCTACGGCACAGCCACCGACACAAACCTGCCATTATTGGAACGCCATTACGATTCCAGGGAGCCACCTTTCATTTTACATACACTCTTCACACCATTCCATGTATCGGATTTCGTGTCGAATGGAGGGGAAGATCAATGGTATTCACTGGAGACCATTTCAATTACCCTCCTGCTATCGACAAGTTGCAAGAAAGTGTAAGTTTCAAAGCTTCTTTTCACAATTCTTATGAATCCTCTAATGTTTGAATATGTACAGGGTGTACTCTCCAAAGCTCGAGCGGATGACTTGCGAAATCTTCCATTACAGGAAGCAGATTTGCTGCTTCATGAAGCTGGTGCCCCTCCGATTCACACGCCTCTTGATGTACTCATGAAACTACCTGAAAAAGTAAAGAAAAGAATGTACGTCGTACATACCTCAGCACTACCAGAAGGATGTGACCTGAGAGTCGCGCCAACCGGAACTGCAGGCACTATTCGTCTAGATAGAATGCGAAAAGTGCCTATACCCGGGGAGCCAAATTTTCGGTTTACTACCAAACGATCAAGTCGAAGTATCGGAGAAAACGACATTGCTGATTTCGATGGAAACGTCGAGTTTCATTCTACATGGGCTACTGTTTCCAATGAATATGGTGCTGTCAATGACGACTTAGCTCTAGATGGAAATTCCAGCGATCCACGATTGCTATCGTCAACTGTGGCAAATCTTGAACTGGATGACGGGAACGAGAAGCAAACGTCCAGAAGGTCTAATTCATTTCGTCGAACCGGGAATTTGCCACCGTTAGTGTCGCTACGTCCTTCCTCCAGCACTGATGCATGGTTCATACTAAATTTGCTGAGTGCAGTCCCTTTTTTGACAAGCCTTTCTTATGCTTCTACCATGGAAGTACTTGAAACGGCAAGGGTCGACGCATATTGTAAAGATGAGATAATCGTTTCCACTTCAAGACGTAACCATGTGCTTTGCGTTGTATGGGAAGGTACTTGTGTAGAGAAATATCAAGACTCACCAGTTGTGGAAAGATCTTCGGCTTCGCTTGTTCGAAGTGAAAGTGACGTTGAACAGATAAGTTTAGGCGTGTGGCATGCTGGTGATTGGACAGGTCCAATCGCTCTACAGCCAGACAAACGCCTTAGCGGAGAGAGCACCAATGCTAATACCCATGATATTGTAGCCATGTCAATGGAAGGCGTTAAGGTATGATTACTTATGCAGCATATTCTATTAATCCTGGTGTCGCTAAGCGAATTTCTTGTAACAGGTTATATCCATAGAGTTTTCTAGCTTACACGCCATTTTAAAGAGTGGATCAATGTTGTACCGCAAATATCTACAGAGGCGTTACCTTCAACGGCGAGTAACTTTGGATCGCGAATCAGAGAAAGATAGTAAAGCTGGTTCAGATCTGTTAAAGGAAGCCATAAGGAATTTAAACGTTCTGGAATTACTGAATTGTAACTCGGCACTGAGAAAATTAAGTGCTGTTCAGAAACGCCACTTAGAAAGCCTGGCCGAAGGTCCAATTTATTTCCAACCGGGGGAGAGACTTTGGAGAGCTGGAGCGCCTGTTGAAAATGCATTTGTTGTGGTCTCGGGCACAGCTTCTTTTGTTCCTAGGAGGAGGAATGCTGGATCAGTCGGTTTACCTGGCCTTACTAAGTCAGTTGCTCAACGACGCTCATCGCCAAGATCTAGCTCGGGGGATGCTCTAGAGCTTTCACTAGGAGACACAATGCAGCGGGATGCTCTCGCTGCAGTGAGAGAGTTACGATTTCCAGACGCTGAATCCCACATGGAAGATTTTTCCGAGTCAAACGAACAAAGTGATTTGACTTCAAGCAAATTCTTTTTGTTAGATTCGATTTTTGCTCGGCCCGGAAACAACGGTAACGGAAGTATTCCTTCTTCTCTTTCGGATGCTCATGACTATGCCAAATTAAGTAGAGGGCTACAAAAGCGCGCTGATCTCTTGAGTAGAAAAGAAACTACTGGAACAAATATCGCTCTGAGTCATGATGTAGTTGTCGAAACTGATGATGATAGTACCCAAAACATTGATCTTGCATATTTAGATTTGGATGGGGAGTCTAGTGGAAGATCCATTGACTCGTCTGACAGAAGACTAAGTATTGCACGACGACGGTCATCTCGGGCACGATTTGCAAACAAAGTTCTGGGACGACTATACAGCAGACGCGCTTTTACAGGAGGGCTAGTTTTTTCTAGAGGACATTTTCTTGGAGATGTTTCTAAGATGGTAGCAGGTTTGCTGTCTGTGGACTTGAATAATGATCTGTTTCCACTTACGACGGAAGTTGATGAGCCAACATATGGTTTTGGCGAGAAGGCTGAAGGATCCATGGATCAGTCACAGTTTCAGAATCTCGAAACCGTCAATGAAATGAACGAGCAAGATGACAACGAAGTTGCTGTCGTCCATAGCTCTACACTCACAGCGGGAAAAGAAGGATGTGTTGTTTTGGTTTTCATGAAATCTAGTCTCATTCCCTTCCTGGATGAATACCCTGGATTGTTGCTCAGTCTCTTAGGAACACAAGTAGTAGTATAAATGTACTTTACGCAGCCAGGCATTCCGAAATAACAATTCCTTATTTATTCCTCACATCACATGACATAGAATAACTTATTCATGCCGGGACAGAGATCAAAAGGAATTATTCCCTACTGGAAACTGACAGGAATAAATAATTCAGGAATAATTTGTGATTTACTGTTCCATTTTGTAAAAATCGCTAAGTCGTTTATTATCTATTAATCATTGCTGTAGAACAACGTTAAGTCCCACAAATGCTGATTCGCGTTGAGGAACAGCTGCATTTCAAGATTAATAGGCAACAGCCATTGCCTATTCTTCGTGAAGGCAAACCCTGCTACCGAGAATTGGCGCTCGCATTTATTGCTCGTAGGGCGAATAAATCGCAGATCTATATATGATGACGAGCCAACTGAACTACTGGACGCTACCATTTTCCTCTTCTTGATTTTTTGCATCAGCGCTTGCAAATCAGTTGGTTGCGGTTGTGGTTCAATCTCTTCATCACCTGGATCATCTAGTGGCTTCTTGAGATGCTGGACACATAATTCTTCAGTGCGATTGAGAGCAAGTTGCTTATTACATTGTTGGGCCATCTGGATCTTGACCACAGCATTTTCAAATTCAGGGTTGTCGACAATCCTGCTTTCAGGCCCACAGTGCTCAGACAATTCTGGAAATGCCTGAATGGCAACATCAAGATAATCCCTGACATTGCACATTGACAGACCTTCATTTTGAAATTGGATTGTGATTGTATCAAGATCAGCAAGAATTTTCTGTAAATTACGGCCAATACAATTATCTGCTGGTGATAGTTGCAGATCCGCAGGAACTACATTACTGATTGGTTCTAATATTTTGAAATACCAATCAATCATCTTCTTCATTGACGACCAGCGTGTCACATTGCAGAGAACTGGGCCCAAATGAGTGTATCTGCAAAGTGCTGCACGCGCTTTCAGATTTCTTAACCATGTCATCACCGCATGAATACGTTCTGTAACATGAGAGTATGATTGAAGAATAATTTTCACGCCCAAATTTAAACGGTGGCTGGCACAACCCACAAAATATAAGTGAGCCTTTTGAGTCAAACTGCGGTTTGTAGAACAATTGTCTCCAGTTATACAAGCAATATTCAGGTAATCCTTTCCATAAAAACGCAGAATCTCAAGAATAGTGTTCATGTGAGAATCCGCATTGAGGTGTTCTTCATCCTGCAAAGGGGCAAATGATAGCATTGCTTGAGAATATCCTTTTGCTTGGTCTGGATCCGGCCACATAGCAAAAACAGTAATGAAGTGTGTCCCTCCTGAGCTCCAACCATCAAAGGCCAAAGAAAACATATCTGGAAGGAGACTCTTCACTTTCTGCTCAACTTTAAATGTCAATTGCATCATTGCTTTCATTAAACTCTCTACCGAAATGGCTTCAAGACGTGAAAATTTCTGGGTAGTCAATTTTTTGCAGAAGTGGAATGGTAGAAGATCCTTCACAATCCATTCTACCCAGCTGAACAGGTTAGTGTCCCTCTTAGAAAAGAACTGCAATACAGGACCACTTCCTTTCTTCTTCGCTGCTTCCAAAGTGTCAGCATGCTCTCGTTGAATGTGATTGATCAGATTTGCCCACCCCTTTCCCTTCTTCCTGCTCTTTTTTGCATTTACATGTCCAGACATCATTGTCACCTTCCACGAAATACTTCTCAACCAACTCTTTTGAAGAGCAAAGTCCAGACATCTGCAGGAAACACTTTTTAACCAACTCTTGTGAAGAAAACGATAAATAAAAGCAGCGCTGCACTCCGAAAACCTAACGCTTAACCCTAAACTCCTATTCAAGTCAGTTTTACTGACTATTCCTGACCTATACGGAATAACTTATTCTGCCATCTCCGCAAGCGAAAGGAATAATTCCTCCAATTATTCCTTGAGGAATAAATTATTACCCGCAAGGAATAAGAACTATTCCAGACTTGGAATTATTTATTTGGAATGCCTGTACGCAGCTATGCTTTCCCCCAGCGTTTCTGATATTACTTCACGGAGCAAGTTTAATCTGATTGTCGAAATGGTCTACATATATTTGCTTACTTGATTTTCACTTTTTATCGCATCTAGTTGAGATAGCTCAGATCAAGGGAAACGGTAAATAGATGTGCAAGAAAATAGGCATTCTAATCTGGACAAGAAATAGAGCTCAGAATCCTTTGGAATAACATGATAAATTTCTCTCGAGAAGAAAGAACTTGCAAAAACCAAAATTATGTTGTAATTCTTGCTAGATTCCATGCAAAAGAATTAGGGAATTGAGAAACAACATGTAGTACGATTTTTTAAAATTTAATAGTCAAAATTGTGCATCATTTTATTCCAAAACATTTCAATCTTTCATGAGATCTCCTAAATGATCTTTTGAAATACCATAATTGAAAATTCCTTTCTTCAGAAAGAAATCTGGCCTGTAAATGAACAGTGTTTTTTTTTCTTGAATCATATTAGTAAAACGATATGTCAGCCATCCAAAGCCTGGCCATATTATTTTAAGCAAGAAATTATTGAAATTAATGACGCTCAATTCTGTAATTTGGTCTTTTGAGTAAAATAAGCCAAAGGAATATTTTCAGGCCCAAGGATATGAATTGAAAAAATAGTGATGCTAGCAAGCAAGCAAGCGTGAAGGATTTTTATTAGAAGGTTGTGGAGCAACCATGAAAGCAGATTTTTAATCCTCTATTCATGCCTAATTATTCAATTAAAAAACTCTAGATAACTTAGGTTACTTTCCCCTAGTTTACAAAGCTAGTGGATGGTGTAGTATGCAGTAAATGAATCATCCGAAACACAGTACCCTCTTTCTCGCTCCAAATCCAACTATTTCTGTTTTCTTCCTGTTGTTGTTACCCTTTTCCTGTCATCGCCTTTCCATTAGTTTCCTTTCTCTCTTTCTTGTTCACCTATCTCGTTTCGGTACTTACACAAGCGCATACGTTTGTACATTTAATTTGCATCTTCCTTTGATTTTGGACTCCACTAGACGACCATGGGACAACGAATCTCCAGTCGTGTTGTATCAGCCCTCGATCGTGGACTAGAACGTGCGAAACAGCAAATGGATGACGATATGAAACGAAGTATTAAGAAGAATAAGTATGGATTTTCGGATCCTAATGCAGCGATTGGATTTACCCGTGGTATGGATCAAGTGGATCCCCGTCAGGAAAACTTAACGAGTAAAGATTTGGAATTAAATGAGGTAGGTATTGTCCCCCATTGGGTAGGATGATTCCTATCATTTTAATGTTGTTGCGCATACTTGCTTTGATTGTGGAATTGTTTCTATTTTTCTAACTCGTTTCCTTCTTCTTTTCTCATGATGCTATCCATTTAACAATTCATCTGAAAACAAATTTCAATCGTGAAATTAATTGTATTTAACGATTCAAGGATTTGGTGAAATTCCTTCAAGATATGGGTCCACTGCAAAAAGAGGTCAATCGAGAGTTCACGTCAACAAGAATTCTCAAACAAGCTGACTTGGATTTGCAAGCGAGCAAGGAAGCATCATTATCTTTAGATTCCGAGTTAAAAGTTCATCCGGAGGAATCCGCATTCTCTGTTCAAGATACACGTAGTATCCGATCTATGCCTCTCTTTGGAGATGAAATGGCATTTGTGACCAAACGCACAACCAATTTTTCCACCAACAACAAATCCCCCGAGGATGGTCAATTTCGAATAACTCCAAGCGAACTTTACATGTACAAACGTACGGGGGAGAATATTGTGGTGCCACAAAATCCTTCCGACACGCTGCTGGAGCAAGAAGAGCAACAACAACAACAACAACTTTTGGAACGTGCATTACAGTACATCGAAGTACCATTTATTCTCAAGGATAAGGACGACGATTTGTTGGGTGTGTTTCCCAATGTTTCCAACGATCCAATGTTGAAAGGTGTGTTTCGTCCTGCCAGTAGCGTCGTATTCTTAATGGAGAATAATTTAGACGCTTCCTGGAAAGGAATGTCATCGTCATCATTACCTTCCGAAACTGCGGAAGTGGATGTAGCAAAGTCAACAGCCTAACCCTACGGAAAGCAGCGATGAAGAAACAGTAATGAATCTAAGGATTCCAATGCAGAATAAATTCTTAACATGAAAGTTAACAAGATTTCATCGTTGTTGAAACTGCATTTTCAGAAATTTTTAAAGTTAGGTATGGATGTTAGTAAGTGTGCCAACAATTTGTTACTTTCTGTGGTTATTCTTGGGATTTCGGAAGAAAAAACATCACCACTATTCTTTTACCCTATCTGAAAGCCTTTTACGAATGCTTCCACAGACATGGCATGGTATTCTTCTTCTTGATCATCCAAATCATGAAATTCAGATAACTTTCCATCTTCGCCTTTGCCCTTGTTATCGTCATCACTTCGTAATGTGAATATATCCAATAATTTATCTGTGCCGAGGCTAAACATGGAGGAATTTTCTGCATTGACAATCTCATTACAGACTCGAATTTTGCTTTCTTGAATTTCCATTATTTTCTCTTCTATAGTACCACTCGTAACCAAACGATATATGTTAACTACTTTCGTTTGGCCGATCCGATGTGCTCGATCCATTGCCTGTAGGTCCACAAAAGGATTAAAATCGTGCTCCAAAAAGACTACCATGCTTGCACCGGTGAGATTCAGTCCAAGGCCTCCAACACGGGTTGTCAAAAGTAAAACATGAATGCTGGGATCATTGTTGAACTTTTCGACAATGACACTTCGCTCGTGGTTCGGTGTTTTGCCATCCAACCGTAGATATCGCAGTGATGGCATGTGCTCCTGAAAAAGAAATTTCTCGACGACATCTAAGGAACAAGTGAATTGGGCGAAGATAAGACATTTGGGTCCTTCTACTGTTTTCGGATTCTCCTCTTGAGCGTCGTGAAGAAAAGGGGTGCTTTCGACAGTGCCTTGAAATGTGGACGAGAATCCATCATCATCATCATCCTCATTTTCATCGACGTTTCCAGAATCTGTGTTGACGTAAAAGATTGAAGTATCATTGTCAGCTCCAGATATCTCTTCTGGACCAACACCTGCAGTCCTTAGAAGATCATTCAATGCTTGGAGCTTCCCCGATCGCTGATATTGAGATTTAGGAGACAGGACCGATAAAGAGTGTGATTCAACAAGAATCGGATGAGTACAAAGTAACCTCAAATTTAACAGTGACTTGAATGTATTCGATCGAACTCTAAAAGAAGATACATCATTGCTTTCGACGACGGCTGATTGTAAATCTGAAATAAACATTTTCGCATCCTGCCCAATACAACAGGTTTCATAGAGGCTTCGTTGCTCCTCTGTCAGGAAGCACGGGATATTCATGATAGATTTTGCCGGAAGTTCCTTTAATACTTGATCCTTTTCGCGCCGGAGAAGAAACGGAAGAACTTGTTGATGTAAAAGCTTCAGCTTATCCATTCCTTTTGCTATGGCATCTGGAGATGCCCCTGGATTTTGGACTTTTTGAATGGGAGTGGCAAATTCTTTTACAAACTGAGCATGAGAGCCTAGAAAGTTGGGCATGAGAAAGTCAAAGGTTGCCCAGAGCTCCATGACACGATTTTGTAAGGGAGTTCCTGTTAGTATTAATCGATGACGTGCCTTGATCTGACGTGCGGCCAAAGCCGTAGCAGTCTTGGGGTTTTTCAACAGATGTCCTTCATCGAGAATGCAATAGGCCCAAAGTGGTTCCTTCAAATTCTTCACGTCACTACGTAGTACTGAATAACTTGTCACAACAACATTGGCATTACCGTTTTTGCTAAGGCGAAGAATCGTAGATCGTTGCTTTGAATTTCCGACGACTGCCAAAGGAGTTAATATGGTTGGGAAGAATTTCTTAATCTCGGCAACCCAGTGGCCTACGACTGAGGAAGGACAAACAACAAGAGTGGTTGGCATACTTTCGCTTGTTCTTAAATCTTCATGAAGAAGTGCGACAGCAACTAGTGCTTGTAATGTCTTCCCAAGGCCCATACTGTCACACAGAGCTCCACTTAATCCGACAGATTGAAGGAACCGCAACCAGCTTATGCCTTCAGATTGATAAACCCTTAGTACAGTTCCAGTTGTTTTCATTTCTGAGGAGACTGCCTGAGGGAAATCACATGTAGGCAAAGGTTTGCCGTGAATCAGATGATCCATTACAGCTTTGGAATGATCGTCTAATTGCCATTTCCAATTTACTGTAGCAACTTCTTTGACAAACGGAGCTACACAAACGAGACATGCAAAAGTTTTCGAGGCCTCTTTGGCACATGCAAGTACTGGATCAGTCATGAGTGACATGGTAATGGGAAGTAGATATCGTACAAAGGGACAGACTTCAACATCCATTTCTTCGATCATTGAACACAGCAATTTCACAGCCCCAAGGCGAAAAGAGTCAATAGCTTTGTTTTGTAAATGTTCAACTAGGTAAGGAATTGAGGTATCAAGTGTCAAAAGGGAATCAGCTTTGGCAAACGACTTGATACAGGTCAACGCTGATATACGATTGAGAGAGTCACTACTGACTGACGCAATCAATATCAATGCTTGAGTCATGGAAGAGATTAAATGTGATGCAGATTTGCTCCCGTGCCTCACAGACTTTGCAACTACGACTAGCATGTTCAATGATTCCTGTAGATCGCTACTCTTCACAGACGCAAGGTTCGGATTTTCTAAAAATCGTAAACGCTTGGCTACAGGAGCAAGAATATTTACTGTGCCATCAATGGGAATGTCACTGACCAAGGTTTCCAACACTCGAACTGCAGCAGTATTCGAATTCGGTAAGTCACTGTTGGGTATGAGATTGCAAATGTTGGAAACAATCTTATCGTAAACATCACCCTTTCCAAGTGACGGTAATTCTCTTAAAAGAGCAACAACATCGGAACATGTAATTTCGATCCGACTAGGATCGGCTTCACTTTTTATGGACGTCATTAGGGCTCGGACAAGTGGTGTCAAAGTTGATGGAAGACCTGGGATCCCTCTTGATACTAGTGCTCCCGATAAAAGAGCCGTAATACGCATGTTGTCAACCTTCGACCTGGGTGTTATGATATACGATGATTCCTTAGACATCTTCATAAAAGTCTTGAGAGTCGCAATTGGATCGTTACTATTCCATATGTGACATCGCATGAAAATGGTAAATGCTTTGCGAAACTTAGTTTGTGCCGATTCTTGAAGCACAGAGAGGTTAGATTTGACGGCGTCGTCGCAAACTAAAGTATTGGTCTCAAGGATTTCTTGCATTGCATTTATACATTCTGTCATGGCATTTTGATTTGAATCATCCTTACATTGTATGTATCGGAAAATCATGTACGCCAGTTCTGAATGTCGTTTCCATGGCGATGGGAGTAGTCCCATAATTGCAAAAACGAGATAGTCATGAACCTCTAGGCTTTGAAAAAGCTGGGAGGTTGCACGACATGAAAGATGAAGCTTCGCTAGGTCATGGTGCTCGGTAAGAAAGTCTATCGAAGAATCTAATTGAATTAATCGAAATAGGATGTCCACACAGATTTCTCGTTTATTCGTAATCACTTTTGACGCCAGATGCATTAATTCAGTCCATGCTTCTTGTCGAGCAAGGGATAGCTGATTCAAAACATGTAATCTATCCACATGTGGATAACCACAGAGAAATGAGTCAAATATCTTGAGAATGATGCGAGTAAACTCTTGTTGAAGTGACGTTGAAGGTACATCATTTGCTATATACTTAATTATAGCAGCAATGGTATGAAGAGTCGATACATGAATCGATATGGATGGCGCATCTAGAAATTTATACAGAGTGCGACAGATTTCATCGCCTGGTATTGGCAATTGACGATGATTTTGAATTGTCACGGTAATTAGCCGAAGCAACGGGACAGCACTGGACATTGATGATGATTCCGAACGAAGGAGTGCCGACCAAAGGGAACGTATACAGGGGGGATATTTGTTTCTCGTTCGTGCTACAATCAGAAGAACATGAGCAGCCACAGCCACAACGTCATCGGCAGTGTCTTGAATGGCATCCCAAGCTCGACGCATAATATCGTCATCGGTATTGCCGTCGTCAATCTTACTGTTCGGATGATTGGATGGTGGACAAACAACAAATAAAAATTGGATAGTCACCCAACCACCATGTCGGACATCCCAACTATGTGGGTAGGATACAAGTGTCATAATATGATCGCGACAGGATCGTTGAACGGAATCAGGTGCCATAGCGTAAAGCAATGCCACTGCTTGCGCTGCCACAAGTCGCACCGGAGCTACAACAGCATCTTCGCCATCTTGAATGGTCCCTCCTGAATAATCCACAAATCGGTCAAGTGCCAAGAGACAGAGACACCGTGACAAAATATCCTGAGGCCATGCACCAAAGGAAACATAAGGTTCCATAGGTGCTATGCCTTTCTCTGTCATGATAGTACTATGACTACCCCGCGTGGTCTTCCTCCAAGCTCGTAAGAGACTGATGATCCCTAGTAAGGCTCCGTGTCGTATATGCCATTCGGGATCAAACATCCGATATAGCAACTCGGTTGCCAATAGAGATTGTGGATTTTTGTGTGATGTAAATGCAGTTGCTGTTGTCGTTTCTTGTTTTCGCATCTCCATAACCAATAAGGCCCTAATTGAATTTGGAGTCTCAACCGTTGTTGTCGACTGTGAAGCTGTTGTTGTTGTTATTGTTGTTGATGACGATTTTATCAAGTCAGAGAAACAATTTGATGAATTCAAATCGACTTTTTGGTTGTCAGCAGCAGCCGTTGTTGTCGTCATCGTTGTCGTAGAGGTAGGGATGTTAAAGTCTTCTGGTAATATTTCATCTGGCAGCCATTCATCGACGTTACGAGTGGCTCGCACCAAATCGATCAGTCCCAATCGGTTAGCTAAAATATGTCGTTGCATACGTAAACGACGTTCTACAAAATTAGAGTCATTTGGATCCAATTGATGGACCCATTGATCTTCTTGTTGATGATATCTTTCGGATGATGATTTCAATAGGAGTCTTCCTTTCTCTAACACTATATCAATATTTAAATCTTTTACAGTCAACCACAACATTCTTGTTTCTTCTGGGAGTGTCTGAGAAAGAAATTCTTGTTGATGACAAGGAGGTAATGCATTGGCAACTCCCTCCATGGCCCATTGTGCATGTTGTCGACTTGACCAACTCTGACGCATCATCATTTGATATAATCTCCCTAATAAGTCCCAAAGAACTAATGGAGACACACAAACTGATAATTCCTTTAAATGAACCGCTGCCAATTGAGCATGAGATGCGGTTCCTTCCTCCAAAAGTTTTAACAATCGTTTCATATGAGGCGTCAGGAGGAGATCTTCATCGTCGTTCATATTCTCCTTTTTGCCATCACTTTCTGAACTGACAACGTCATATGTTGATATAACAGTATTGTGATCGTCAATCACAATCTCATTCTCAGAACAGGGTCTTTTTCGTTTCAATGACATTGTTGCACCAACAACGTTTTTTTTCAGACTAAAACAATAACCCGATTGGATATTTCTTTGTTAGGGATTCCAAAATTAGAAATCAAAATTGCTCGTTTCCAACTGAATCTTGTCTCCCTATCATTCCTTCTTCCCAGATTCATCCATGGATTCACAAAAAGTGTTTGTTTAAAAAAAATTATATCTAAAAGTGCCCAATGTAAATTGGAAGTTAAAATGTCACCATTAGCGATATGCAAAAACTTTGATTCTATATGACTATCGGAAGAAAACTGGACACTTAAAGATCATTGCCTTCAGACAAATGAAGAGAAATTAATTTTATAGCAACAAGGTTGGTATTTGGGGAATGGAACTACAAGGTTTAACAAAGCAGTTGCTCTGACTTCATAAGCATTGCCTTTTGATATTTCTAAATTTATCTAGATTGCTGACGGAGAAGAGTCTTGCCACTTATAGTGACTCTGATGAGGGTATTTATGAGTGCACCATTATCTCCTTTGAGATAATATTGTCCGGAAAAGGTGCCACACAAATAGGTAAGATGAAGGTGCTGATGCTCTGGATCCACAAATGCATTTTATGACAGGATTATGGTTGAATCTGTTCAGGATCAACAAGGAGCTCATCCATGATTGTAATGATGACTTGGTCTTTATTGTCAACTCATGTGTAGATGTCATGACAGCATCTTTGCATGGTCAATTGAATGAAAATTTATTGATGTTATATTTTTTTTGTCAAAATAATCTTGATTCTTTGAGAAATTTCAAATCTTGATTTTGCTAGAGGTGAGAACTCTCATAGGGGATAAACATGCATCTCTACAATAACTCCTTTTGAGATCATTCAGAGTGCCTATTCCAAGAAACGAATGCCATTGTTTTCTTGTCAATAGAAGCTAAATACAAGTTGCTTCCTCCAAATTAAAGTACGGTTGATTTTCTTTCTGATGATCAGATGTATAATAGTATTCAATTTACTTTACGAAGAATTAGGCATTAAGACTTGCACATTGATCATTACTGTAGAAAGCTTAAAGTTATCATACACACTAAATGGTCTATATGGATAATTGTTGGTCAGTGTGGACAATTTAATTTAGAAATGTTGCCAAATCGTCGATGCTTGGATATTTTGTTTAAGTGAAATGAACTACCATGGTTGATGATTTAGGCCAAAAATCAGAAATCCAACAATAGCATAAAGTTTCAACTATGTTTACTAGCTTTCTACTGCAGTTTTTATAGCTTCCGTTAGTAATAACATGACTCCATATCTCATTCTCCTATTTATTTTCATGAAAAGACACAACGAATCGTTTTTGCATCTACCGCAAAGTGTGATGAATGTCTGCACATCCTTGGACTAATCGGTATCTAGCATAGGAGTATTTTAACAGTACATTCTTCTTCTTGAGCTTGGTGATTGGCTTTCTTAATCCTCTTTGACTTTGAAAATCATACATTACTTACACATGAGATTTCGTCTGACTATTTTCCATGAGCTTTCGTACAGCTGTTTTGATCTCCTGTGTTCAACTGCCATACAATCTTTGGGTGTGATAAGTGAAATGACGGAAAGGAATACCCCAGTGCATTATCAGCATCGAACTTGGTGAGTTATGCTATTGGTGCTAGATGTACATCAGCAAGGGCTCTAAGTACCATTTAGATATATTCGACTGTTAAACTTCTACTTTCATCGAATTTCGAATTATATCTAAGAGAGGTTCCTCTGTAGTACAAATGCTGCTCTTCAACGCAAGAAAGACTGCTTCCCTCTTAGATACAGACTTTAATTATACTCGAAACGTTCTCGTTCAATGAAAAGCCTACTTGCCTACTTTTTGAATGAGTTCATGCCGTAAATCAGGAGGAACCTGAGCAAAGGTTGTGACGATGTTCAATTTCTAGAGTTACTATGCCAAGCTAAATCACGAAATTTGCAGCATCTTGCCATTTGTCGTTATCCAGAATAGAAACAGCAACTTCATCACACACACCTTGACAATGCAGGCCACACTCATATCTCATAGGTTTACATATCAAACTTTACAACACCTGTGGCACCATGTACAATGTTATCATTATTGGCTTCTTCAAACATGATTTTGCTTTCCGCTCGTTACGTAATACAGTGTTCATAAAAATAGCAACAAACAAAGCCACCAAATTCATTAAGTATTTCGTTAACAATTCGTTCTGAGTCTCATTGCTAAAACATACCACCATGACGCCCCAATATTCGACTGTCTGGCCCAGATTACCTATAACGTGGAACACATGATTATCCTAAAGTACATCCCCCATTGTATCAGTCAAGTATTACAGGAGTAGGAATATGCAAATTCTATATTTGCTCTTTGTAGCGTACTTGAATTCGGATATCAAAATAGCTCGTGTGCTTGCAAATGGAATTGTGAAAGGCTATCAAATGATTCCATGATTTTTCATTTTCATGAAATCGGGAAGTAAATAGGATATTTTCATTTATTCAGTCATTGATCGCCTATACGCTGTGGTTAGCTGGGATACATTTGCTACATTTACGTAAATAATGAAAGAGAGAGTTGAACTCTCGGCATTTAGATTATGATTCTAACATTCTCCCAGAATAAGCAAGGTTTCTAGTCATTTGTAAAATTCAACAGAGAAGAGGATGCAAGAATTAAAAACTAATGTAGTTACAGAATTTTAAATCCTCATTGACAGAAGCAAAGAAAAAAAACAATAAAAACTTAAACTGTGGAACATTCATATATCATAATAATTGTCTTGGTCCTTGGCACCAAATAGTTGTAGCTACTTGCTTATACTCCTTACATGATTCAGTATCGAATGCATTTGAGATGAAAGTGTCTGGGCTCATGGGAATATCTAGCTGATTCTTCATACTTTCCGATGGTGGTTCATGAGCATTCGCATGCGGACGAGGAGGACAAATGGAGTTCGGTGATGCAGTAACAGATGCGGATTCATGGAATGCAGTTGTTTGAATTTCCATCAGGCTGGTATTCTCTCCCAATGCTGGAATGCGATAGGGAATGATATTTCTCATCCTGGGAGAAAGAAGAAAAGTATGAGCTATGATCTTGTAATGGCAAATGATACTACGAGTTAAATTTAAAAACATACCTGAGACATGGAGTAAAAAAGTGTACGTTACTCATAGGATTGTAGACATTCGAACAACTTTGACTTTGTAGATTATAATTTTGCAGAATATTGGACCATGCTGGCATTACATGACAAAAGTTCAAAATGTGAGCTTGGTGTTGGGCTGGAAATGAAGAAGAGTCTTGGAAATTCAAGGAGAACATCTTGCTATTATTCTGGATTGAAGTATTGACTTCACCTTCAACGGATGCTTGTTCCTGATGTAAATCTTGACAAACTTTGGATGTCAATTCCTTTTTCCTCTGGTTCTTTGTGCCTGTTTCCCTTTGTAGAGAGACGGACTTTGTCGATACTGATACATCATTTGACGAGTTTCGAGCATCTCGAAGAGCGTGACTTACTTTGGTATGAACCAAGTAAGAATGGGCTTCAAACCATGTGTCACTATCCGTCGAGCGAACTAAAAATCTTCTTCCTTGATTCTGTGCTTTCAGGATGAGCTTTTGCACAATTTTCCGTTTGACAGAACGAGGACTATCCCTTTCATAGCCTTCAACATACTTTTGTATTAGGTTTCGAAATGCCACATTGCCTGGATTTCTGTAGCAAAAGGGCCCGCGTCCAAGAAGTATATCATCCGGTCGAATTTCAACCATGGCCTTCACAACTTGTTAGTTGGAGACTTGTTATTCTAAATTCGCGCAAATCGTTGAAATGGATTTCCTTTCGCCTTGGTGGAGTCCGCTTCAAAATTGGGCTCTTTGCAACCTTGAATTAATACTGATAATTCTGTAGAGCTCGCACTTGAAGTTTCATCCTTTGAACCCGTGAAAGACAATTTTTTTCAAGAAAATAATTTAGTTATGCAAATATTTTCATCCCATTTTATCTAGTAGAAAGCAAGTATTATCGTACTACTAAAAAATTCTTCGTTTTTCGCATATTCCTTTGTTTGCTGTCGATGGTATTTGCTTTTCATGTTACTGTTTACTGTACCGACATTGTCCTTAAACTTTCAAACTTGCCAACAACACATGAAATCGCATTCACAGCTGTAGCGGCCATTAATGTGCAATAAAACTGGTTTACTCGACATCAATACAGCGGATCAAATGTAAGGCAAAAATTCATCAATTCTTTGATTTGTTTCAAGTCTTGAAACTCTCAACAGATAAGTAAGTTTCCCATTTAAGGAATGAATGCAAAGAATTTAAGTAAAAGAACACCTATCCCTATCCCTAAAAGATATTAATCTAATTGATCAATACCAGCCCTGCTTTTTACACGGATTACTCAAATCAAATCATTTCTTTCACTCGTCTCTAGTTTTGCAGCAAGACAAGTTTGTTACAGAGCTTCTTCACATTTAAATTGTAATCACTGAAATAATATCTATTTCTGTTGCTAATCAGAATATCTTCTGTTCACTCTTTTCACATATAACATGTTAACTTTCTTACTACCTCATGAAACTAAACTAACCCAAAGACTAAAGAATATTGGTGATGCAATCCAATACCCTACCTATCTCATATATTCAATCGTTCGAATCTTCCATTTGCCCTATGAAATTACTTAAATGTTTTGTGTCAGCATCCTTACTCACATTTTTCGTAAAGACATCAACATTGTTCTCACAGGACATAAAAAAGAAAATGATGAAATCATCCACAATATGCTCACAAACAAAGGGATACTTGGTGTCAACATGTCTGGTGTAAACCCCAGAAATCAAATTCTCTGCCATGAAAATTGCACCCACATCATCACACCTCACAATGATTGGGAATTTCACTTTAATAAACACGGTTCTTAGCAAATAGAAAATGAAAACAATTTTTTTCACTGCTTCCAACATAGTCACGTACTCGGCTTCAATGCTGGACAATGTAGCTCCCTTCTGAGCCTTAGATCTCCAACAGATTGGGACTCCAAGCAAATACGTGATGAATTCTGTTACACTGATTCTTGATTCAGGATCTCCCGCCTAATTGCTGTCACAAGATGAGACCAAGTCCCATTTTTCACTTTCATGCATTGGTTGCAACTTTCAGCAATGCATTTTGGTATACAGAACAAATTGAATGACTCACTGCATCTCCTTGTATGTTGCTAGACTTGAACCATCCCTTCATTTTGACAGTTCCCTTACAACATTTGCCAAGTCTGGCCTCAAATACTTGATCGGGTACAAGAGCATGCCAACTCCTGAGCTGTATTTAGATTGCATTGCAGTGTCAATCTTATCTGCATCGTCTGGTCTTACAATCTTGAATCGCGTTGTGCCAGGGGTCCCATAATTGCATAAATTTACGACTTCTTCTCCAAATAGAAAGAAAGGTTATCCACGTACGTAATTTCCATACTAATGTTTACAATTAGTACGGTCAATCGGTATTGAGTAGAGTTAGGGTGTTGACGTATCCCTAACCTTGTCAAAGACATGATAATCGCAGACTAACAAGGCATAAGGATTAGGGTTAAGGTTCGGAGTTCGATTCACCTCTATACAATTAAAGTTCATTTGTTGTCTAAGAATTTCAATGGAGAATTTCCTACATCTTACTTACAATAATACTACGGTATATTTTGAATAGAGGATCTACAAAATGTTCACAAGAATAACTTTTAGTTAGCTAATTTGTATTCTCACAATTTACACAAAATAACATTTTATCGCATAAACTTAATTTAGAATTATTATATCTGTCCAGTTTATCAGACCCATACTTCCTCAGCTACAAAGGTAACTCCCAAGGTAAACACTTGTGTTTGTTTGTTTTGCTCATCTTGGTTGCATCAACATTTGTGTGTGTGTGTGTGTGTGTGTGTGTGCTTATTATCATTTATTTGCCAAAAAATCTTTTCTGCTGAACTGCTAAAAAGGTCCTAACACTAAGCTAACACCTCAGAGAGACAATTCTATAAAACAAGACAAGAAAAGTCTATAAAATCGTAGCGGCATAGCTACAGAAAAATAGCAAGCCGAGAACAATTTCATACCACCCACGCCAGACTTAATTGGCTTTTAACCATTCGTATCACTGCGGGAGAAGCAATGCACTCCTAAAAACTTACCTTAAAACGTATTGCGGGAGAAGCAAGAAACTCCTTAAAACTTGGCTCTCCCTCTCTGAGCATAAATCAAGAATTTGAGCTCGTTTCCCCTTTGACTCTCCCAGCTGAGAGGCAGAAGAAAACTGTATAAATCCCACATTGAAGGGCTACATGTGTAGTTGCAGAGTGGAGGAGTAAACCTCATATCCATCGTGAAAGCACAAGCCCCGGGCCTGGTGAGCGCTGCTGGGATAACGAACGGGTTATTGTTTAGCCTGGGATACATATATATAGCCTGGGACACGCACAAGTCCTTAAACGCCGTAACAAAGAGTTCTTCCATTTGTGAATTTACTTTTTGAACAAATTTGTTGCGAGGCAGACTATAAACGCTGGGGATAGTGCGTAAGTGGAGGCTTAGGCCTGAGCGATAGCATACACAAAGCGCAAAGTCTGACAAAACTCCGCAATTTCGGGTGAGTTGACACCAGAACTAAAACACATAAAACCGCTAGCATTGCAAGGACTGAAATTTTAATCTCTTCATTATAATCTATTTGAGTTTGACCAATATACGTTACCGTCACCAAGGGGCCCATCCAAGCAGTATATAAATTTGGTAATCTGGTCCAGACCCAGAGTTAACAGTTGTCTGTGCTTGATCTCCCACTTCCTCTCTTGTTGCCTCCTGGTTTCATCTTCATCTTTGCTGTTCTTTTATTGGAAGTGTCTAGTGGAATTTCAAGCTGTCAAGTTCAATTGTAACTATACTTCCGGCATCACAGGTCACTCTTGTCTTCTACCAACTCAAGTTCAACTACAACTGTACTTCTTAACTACTCAGGCTGTGGTTGTCTTCGACCAATTCAAGTTCAACTACAGCTGCATTTCTTAACTACTCAGGCTGTGGTTGTCTTCTAACAACTCAAGTTCAACTGAAGATGTACTTCCGTTAACTACTCAGACTCAGTTGTGTACTACCAATCCAAGTTCAACGGTTAGTCAGTCAGAGTTTTATTTTAAGCAGGAATTTCAGTCAACATCTACGGTTAGCATTCTTAAGCCTACGGATAGAGCCTTAATTCAACAGTAATTGGCTAATTTCATCAATATCTGCCTGCCTAAGCTAATTTCATTAAGTCTAAAACTTCATCTACTAAGTAACATCCGTCTTGTAGTACGTCTTAAACTTCTTCATTGAAGTCAAATCCGTCAATTGTAAAGTTGAAACGTCATCACATTTGAATAGAAACGTCTTATCCAAAATCATCAGGATCATGAGTTTGCCTACAAAAAGGGGAGCCACCCATAAGCCACAGGAAGCTGACCAAGGACTTAGGAGGTCAGCAAGGATTAGGAAGAAACAACCTGGTGCTCATGTTAGAAGACCAGAAGGCCGTCAGACAAAAAGATATATCTTCATCTAAAGACACTAAGATGCCCAAAATTTTCAAGTCAGCATCATCTACTAAGAAGCAAAGTTAGATATAATTAGCAGCCCCAAGAAAGTTAACCCTTGAGTCATCAAGAGTCAGGAGGATAGTCCTAGCAATAAGAGTAAATTGCCACCTAAAGCATCATTTTGGTGATATCCAGATATATCATCAGGCATTGAAAAGCTTTTTGAAGTGATGGGCCTATACAATAAGTCTAAGTCATTGACCATCTCTATGAACCTCTGTAATATCAAAAGTATGATCCAGTTATCCAATTTGGACTTACATGATTTTGGAAATTTGTTTCACGTCAAGATCTACGAGATTCTGTTTTCCAAAATTCTATCATTAAAGACATATGTTTGGGAAAGTGTTTTAAGACGCTAATGAAAGAGAAATCTGGTTTAGAGGAACATGTAGATGTCACAGAGCAATTGATCCCGTCCACGTTTGAGGAAGAAACTAATCATCTAAATACAGACAACATAGCAACATTGAAAAAAACATTATGTGGCATGTTACTGGCAAATAAGGAAAGATTTCTTAAATTATTTAGAAGACTTTACAACACAAGATTCTTTAATTGGATCTACAGTTAGCACTAAATCTAAGAAGGATGCATCAAGTGCCAGTAAGTTATCTACACCAAGTGTCCTCTCAGATGAGATTTCAGCAAAGTCTAATGCTCATGACTTCTATCCTAAGCATTTAAATCATGCATTTATGCCAAAACCGGATTTTGAAGGATATAGAAATGATATTAAGAAGTCTCATGAAGAAGAGCAATACCTTTCAGGTATTGATGAAAATTTGCCAGATCATCCAAGTACTTTCATGAAAATGGTTAAGGGGAGGTCACAAGCTATATCAGCTGCAAATGATGAGAGACGTCAAGTCCTACCTTCAAGAGTCATTTGGAATGGAAGCATAGACCGTTTTGAACTTTTTTGAAACAATGTTGAAGGTCATTATGGGCAAATTGGTGCAAGTTATCTGTTTGATACGGGTTTTCAGACTGCTTACTTAGAAAAAGGGGTAAACTGTTTTGTTGATTTCATGGATGAAGTACCGTCAGCATCTCAATTAAATAGGATGCACACGCACTGTATGGCGCGCTGCTCAGTGCCTGTCAAGGTGGAATTGGACGTAAAATCTTGATCGAGAATAGGAATAAACAAGATGGTATTTGGGCATAGTAACAGTAGGTTAATCAATATGAGACTGATGGCAATAAGAATGTCAGGATTAAAAGCTAGAAAATGTAATTTCAACAGTTTTTCATTGTCATTATAAAGGGGGGGCTGTTAAAAGTTTTACAAGACTATGAAGATGCATTCACAGAACTTGTTTTGCTTGACCAAACTACTTGGAATGATGATGGCATTGAGAAACGACGATTGTTACAGAATGCACAAAATATTGGCATGATGGATTCCGTTTTTGAAGCATTGGTTAATGATAAGTCCTTTTCAGAAACTTGCAATTTCTTTAGGTCACTTGCTATCAGATATGATCAACAAGCCAAAGAAAAGAATGCAAGACAGATACATACTACATGCCAACCTACGGGTACTACTAAGAAAGATAAGGTTAAGACAGTTTTGGCATTAATTAATGAACTGCAACTTCAAGATTCAAACGGTTCTGATGAAGAAATAGACATTTCAGAGTCATCAAAAACCGTGATAGTATGAATTAATGAGCTGCAACTTCAAGACTAAACTGCTTCTGATGAAGAAATAGACTTTTCAGCATCTTCAAAAACCGCAATGGTACTTAAACTGGCACAAGTACCGCCAGAAATCTGGATGACTCTTTCTGCAGAGGCACAGAAATGGCTGCTAAATGAAAGAAAGTATGAGAATCTATATTCAGTCTAACTACTATTAATGGTAAGTAACAAGCGGTAGCAGTGGGATTCGAACCCACAACGGCACAGAAAATATTATTTTCTGTAACCACTTATAGTAATTGCCTGTTACTGCTGACTCCTGTCATACTAACACTTATATGCCACTGTCCATCTCTAGTAGTTGTACGGTTGTACAAATGACTGATGATTTTTGGTTCTCTAGTGTGATAGGTGGACTCTATCTACTTCATATACTCCCCTAAACAGTCAAAAATACTGTGAAAGGGGAGGAAGAACTTCAAGATGGTACAGAGCAGAATTATGGCTTTATTGATGAATTTCTTGAAGAGGCGGTCAATACTTCCCATCTCTATGAGACTCAACAGGAGACAGATTATGACTATTGGACTTCAGAACATAACGTACATACAAGTATCAGTATGAATAATACTTTGTATAATAAGTGCATGAATCTTCTTTTCTTACCAGAAAAATATCATATCAGTAACTTAGATGGTGGTGCTGATACTTGTGTTCTAGGCAAAGGATGGGAGATATTGTCAATCCATAACTCAAGAAGGGCAAATGTAGTTGGTTTTGATCATGAAGCTGCGATTAAACGGGATCTTCCAATTGTCAGTGCTATTACTGCCCTAGAATTACCCAGTGGACAATCTGTTTTGCTATTAGTACATGAAGGCTATTAGTATATGAAGGTATATACAATGAAACATCAGGTCATTCCTTTTTATCAGAGTTTCAATTGAGAGAATCTGGCATAATCATTGATTCTTTTGTCATGGACACGGAGGAACACAACAAATGAGTATTAAGGACAGCAATGACAGTGACTTGCTTACAGTTCCTCTGGATCTTGCTGGATGTATGGTACATTTCAAGCATAGATTACCTACAGCGGATGACATGTCTTCTCTTCAACAGTATTGCTTAACGCATAGTGATACTCCGTGGAATCCGTCCTCATTCTCAGATCAACTGGCAGACAAGTTTTGTCAGCAAGTCATTGACACTGAAAGTTACAATACTTGTCTAGATCCTACTGCTAGAAATCAAAGATTATCCTTTTATGATCCTTCTGATTCACTGATGAATAATATAAAAGGAAAACCTGCTTATCTAATCTTCCATGCTGATACGGTACAAAAGACTAATGTTGATAATTCCATCTTAGTAAATGTAGATCCTCATTACAGTAAGGCACTACCAAGCAAGATTGATTATGAAAGACTATCACCCTATTTTGCATTTAGACCAAATGATGTCATACAGCATACACTAAGACAAACTACACAATTTGCCAAGTCTACTGTTCATTATCCTTTGCGACGTCATCTAAAAAGTCGGTTTCAAATGTTATGACATAAGAGGTTAAATGAAGTTATTGCTACAGATACTTATTTTTCTTCTACCAAGTCTATTGAAGGATTCCATTGTGCACAAATCTTCTTTGGTATGACTTCCAAGATGTTATATGTAGCAGGAATGAAGACTGAATCTGAATTTCCAGATGTCTACCTTGATTTTATCCGGCAACACGGTATACCATCTGCACTCAGAAGAGATAATGCAAAATCTGAAATGAGTCAGCAAGTTTGTCAAATTCATAGAGATCTAGTCATTGCTGATCAATGGACAGAACCACATAGTCCATGGCAGAACCCTGCAGAGCTAAATGGTGTTAAATACTTAAAATCTCATGCTCAAGTATTACTTGACAGAACTGGTGCACCCAATACTATGTGGTTTCTGGCACAAGATTATTTGGCGCATGTCCATAATCTAAGTACAAACCATCAAATCAACTGAAAAATACCAGAATAAGTCTCAAGGGGGGGAACACCAGATATCTCCCATATCTTAATGTTGTATTGGTTTGAACCTGTTCTGTATTTAGATTCTGCTTCTAAGTTTCCTGAAACCACTGAGAAACCTGGACACTTTGTAGGTTTTGCAGACAATGTAGGCAACAAACTGACATTCAAGATCTTTAAGAATGATCTAAGCACATTATTACACAGAAGTGTTGTCAGGTCTGCAGCAGATGCTAATCATCAAAACAAACGGTTATCACTTAAGCCAAATGTCCAAGATATGATTAATAAGTTTGATTTGATGCCATGTAATGTTCCTAGAAATAGTCATTCTAAACAGAAATCAAGGAAGCAGAATGATGATGTGGCAAACAGAACAAGATCCAAAACAGGTCATTTGGACCAAAATGTTGGAAATAGGACTAGGTCAAACTTACAAGCCATCTGTATCTCAAGTGGTCAAGAAGTTTTCTTCCCTCTATATGATGTATTTATGTTTGAAAATCATGAGAAGTTTAAAAATATAGATCTTCAATTAGGAGTTCCTGAGTGTCAAATATATCATAGTGCCTTGATGTGATCTAAGTCCCAGACTGAACTAGATCGTTTACATCAACTGCATATATTGGACATGTCAGAGGATGACAAAGATAGGTCATGGGAATATACCAAGGTGCTCAAGTATTGTGAAGAAATAGGTGTGAACACAAGCATGAATCATAAATGCCTAGTAAAATGGAATGATATTAATAAGTCACAGTCATGGGTGAATTTCTTTGCGTTAAGTCTCTGCAGCCCTAAGGAAGTCTTTGAAAATGAAGATAAATTGTTTTCATATCCATATACTTTTACTAGATACATTCGGTGACATATTTTTGCATCCGGTGCGGCATTTTTTGCATCCGGTCCTAATTTCTAGTCTGTTATTCTACGTATATTGCATACGGTGACAATACTACGCTTGTATGTTGATTTTTTTTAATTAATTTTGCACGGTTCTCATCGGCATTACAATCCCAAAAATATCAGACTCTACGCATTCCTACTAAAATTTTAAAAGTAAGTTTTCTCGGCATCCACCAAGCCGTATCGTTTTGTCTTTGATGCATTCATCTAACAATGTTGACGTTTGCAAAGGGTGAGTGTTCAAAAAAAATTTTACTGAAAAATTTGCTCATTTTGGAAACAGAGTTTTCCTGTTCATCGTCATTTTGACGTGATTTTCCTACGTGAATATTCCACATAAATTCCGGTATTGAATGAAAAAAAATTCTACAGCCTTATCTACTACAGAATGTACCAGAAATGACCGAAATTGGATTAATGCCACTTTCGGTCAACACCAACATCACTAACAACAGCAACAACAAGAACATCAGCCACAACTACAACAACTGCATCAACAGCAACAATGACACCATTGCCAACAACAACAACTATGACAACAACGACGACGACAATGAAGATTAGGGGCCTATCATAACATCAGCCACAACTACAACAACTGCATCAACAGCAACAACAACAACACCATTGCCAACAATGACGACTATGACAATGAGGACAACGACGACAACGACAACGACAACTAGAATGACGACAATGATTAGGACAATAATGGTATTGGCAATGATGAATTTTATTGCCATTGCTCGCAGCAGCATAACGAGTTTGCTAGGGCTTGGGGGTAGGGTTTGGGGTTTTGAATTTCACAATCATTCAACAACATCATGATTCATATGTCAACAGCATTAACAAAAGGTTCAACAGCAACAACAACATTAACAGCAACAACTGTAACAAGGAACTATGAGATCAACAACAACGAATTTCACAATGACCAGTCTGACACTACGCCCCCCCTCGAAGATACACCCCCAAACGCCAAAAGATTGATCCAGAAGTCAAAGTCAAGATCACCTATAAGAAAAACCCAAATTGTGAAGATCACATGCTCCATATCCTTTTGATGCAAGCCATCATTGCAGCCAAAGAAGTAGATATCAAGATGGTGAATAAATGTGGGGAAGCTCTCAAAGAACAAGCCGTTGCAGATTTAACCAACATTGCATTTCATACCAATCACTTCAACATTAAACAAAAGTTCACAGGAAGTTGCAACAATCAAAAGGCAAAGATTATTATTGTCCACAGAATTAGAGGCATCAAGTTGGAGCGTGAAATCAAAAAAGACAAAAAAGTCATGGATTTCTTGCGCCACCACTCCATCAAGCAAACCAAGCATGAATGGTTGGAAGAGGATTGGGACACCAAGACTATTGGCTTCTTCACCCAATTCTTTCCTTCCGGCATGACATATGAATATGCAACAAAAGTAGTCAGCAGAAGTTTCAATTGTACAGCATCTAGGCATTTGGTGCCCCACTTTAGAATTCAAAGCATCCCTATGAGAGTCACAGATTCCAAAACGGTATACAACACTAGAGTCTTTGGCTTGGAAGTTAAATCCCAGGATGTCAGATCTATGATGCAAGCAATCAAGTTATCAATTCCCCCGGGTGAGTTCATCGCCTTCCACCTAAGAAGTGTTGATGAATCAGCTTATAACACAGCTATCAAGTATGTTACTGTTAAGAACACCAACACATGGACAATTGTTGTAAATTATGTTTCAGAGGGGGCATTCTTTAAATTGGAAGAAAAGATCAAAGCCTCCCTGTCTGATGACCATGTCATATACAACCCAAACAAGTGCACTCTTAAAATCTTATTTCAAAAGAGCTCCTTCAGTCTTCTCAGAAACAAATTCAACAGTGGTGCACAGATCTTGATCCAGACAACACAAGATGCTTTGACAAATACCCAACAGTTGCTTTCATCCCACAAGACAATCAGCCAAGATTCGTATGCCTCTCAAAGCATTGCATCTATCAATAGCCTGGAGATTGAAGAAATTGATATAGACCAAGCTTCTAGCACTACCCCTCCCACTAGTAAGATTATATCTATACGCTAATTTTGCCTGGGGTTTTACGATTGATAAGGTTTCAGGATTATGAGTTTTGTCGAATATTTTGAGTGATTCGTATTTACCGCAATTTCAACTGTGGGAACATCAAAGATTCGTTGAATCACAATTCGTGATTTCTAGGCCAATCTTTTTAAGGCCGAATGGAATATCTTTTGTACATCTTACGTACAAGAATATTACAGTATATTTTGAACATGAAAGCTACACAATGTTCACAAGATTAGATTTTAGCAAACTAATTTATAAGCTCACAATTTACACTTAATAATAATTTATAGTATAATTTTATTTTAGAATGAATTTATCTTTCCAGTTTATCAGACCCAGACTCCCTCAGCTACAAAGGTAACTGAAAAGGTAAAGCACTTGTGTTTTGATTGTTTGCTCATCTTGGTTGCATCAACATTTGTGTGTGTGTGTGTTCATTGTCATTTCTTGAAAAATTCCTTTTCTGCTTGATTGCTAAAAAGGTCCTAACACTAAGCTAACACCTCAGAGAGACAACTCTATAAAACAAGACAAGAAAAGTCTAAAAAATTGTAGCGGCATAGCTACAGATAAATAGCAAGCTGGGAACAATTTCGTACGACCCACGCCAGGCTTAATTGGCTTTTAACCAAACGCATCACTGCGGGAGAAGCAAGAAACTCCTAAAAACTTACCTTAAAACGCATTGCCGGAGAAGCAAGAAACTCCTTAAAACTTGGCTCTCCCTCTCCGTGTATAAACCGAGAATTTTGAACGCAAACCCAATCCTCATTGACGCTCCCAGCTGAGAGGCAGAAGAAAACTGTAAATCCCACATTGAAGGGCTACGGGAGTAGTCGCAGAGTGGAGGAGTAAACCTCATATCCATCGTGAAAGCACGAGCCGGAGCCTGGTGAGCTGACCGTTGAAATAACGATCGGGTTATTTATTTAGCCTGGGACACGTACAAGTCCTTAAAAGCCGTAACAGAGAGTTTCTCCACTTGTGGATTTTCTTATTGAACGAATTTGTCGCAAGGCAGACTATAAACGCTGGGGATAGTGCGCAAGTGGAGGCTTAGGCCCTAGCGATAACATAAACTCCGCAA
>CAAAJI010000061.1:229918-241672 GCA_900642245.1 Fragilaria radians | reverse complement strand
TTACTATCTTAAACCTCTACACTCATGAAAAAGGACATGTATGCTTTATATCCTGGAGCAGTGTAGACTGATGCCACATTTTCTTGTTCTTTGCTCAAGAAAATGGTCTTGGTTGCCTTCTGCTGATTCCATTTTAGAACCACCCTATCCGCACAAGTTATGCTGAGAGTCCCATTTGGTTTGGGTTTGTGATCATTGGCTAATTGAGCCCAGTGTTGAGGAGATAGGAGCCGCAAGGGTGACTCTGGAGATACAGTCCATTTGGCAACAGAAGATTGTGCTTCTTACCTGAGTCATCTTCTATGAACCATCTGATGGTCCCTTGCTTGACATTTGATAGTGTTCCTCCTATACCTTTGATCCTCTTGTAAACTGCCCCTGGTGGCTTGACAAAATCCTCCAAGTCATGTGAAATTGAGTAGGACACGCAGTTGTCAATTCTGATCATCTTGGAATTGGAATCAAAACGTGTCCGTTCCTTTTCCTTCTTGGGAATTCCTGCAGCTTTCATGGCTGTTACCACAGGGAGAGCAATGTCTATGGCTTGATGTCATGCGCTTGAGCCATGACTTGACATATTCAGCTTTTGTCAAAGTGCTCTGGGCACTCCTGCAATTTAATGCTAATCTTGGGGTACAATCTTTTGTGATCGTGACACCTGTTTCAAAGACAATGGAGCTGATCAGCTGGAGTGTTGCTGAGACCCAGGTTTTTCCCAAAGTCCAGATCTATGGCCCAACAGACTTGCAGTCCGTTGGGCATTCCCATCATTCATCCACTTGTCTGAGATGGCTGCTAGGGCTTTTGAGAGCTTGAGCATAACCTCACTACCCATTTTTTCTCAGTCCCTTTCACTTGAATACTATTTGGTATGCCTTTGCATTCAGCAGCTGTGTGCCTTATCCATACCTTGTGGTTTGGACACCCATGATAGGTTTCCCCATTAACCTGCTTACTGGTCTTCTCATCCCCTTTTGGTTGGATGGTGATCCAGTCCTCCCTTTTAGCCCTCTTCGACTTTTTTATTGGTTTTCTTATAATTTTGACCCATTTTGTGCCTGATTTCTGAGAATCTGACTTGTTGGATTGGATGCTGGCTTTCATCAAGTCCTTGACTTGTGCTTGGAGCGCTATGATGGTCTCCTCCTCAGTGATCCTTTGACACCAAGTGCCTGCTTCCTTTCAAGCCTTGTATTTGTTAATGGCCCAATCCATTAATTGATTATAATCAATGTTTCTCCTTCTTCATACATATCTTCTTTCTTTTTGATATACTCTACAAACTCAGAGCCCTTGCATGCCTTGTATCCTTTTAAAAGGTCATGCGTCTGTTCACTCCGAGCATGTAATTCTGGAACAAGTGACAATACATGATTGTTGTAATCTTCAACATGGGAATCATGGTCTCTCATTGCTTTGTCAAGGCTGGACAACTTGGTCCTGACTGTGGTCACTGATGCCCTCGTATCATTGTGGGATACCATGATTACCTCTTTGAGCAACAGAGCCTGGGATCCTCTCCCTCCAATCAAAAATGGTGTTACCATTTCCCAATTTCTGACTTGCTTCTGAGCAGCATTCGATAGGGAGCTCATGACACAATTGTATACCATGAATGAATCCTGTGCTATGTGAGTACTAGAAAGGACATACTGTTCTGCATGATTCCTTACACTGTCATAAGTGAGTTCACCGTAGTGATCTATCAGTTTTTTACTGTCAACCTCTAGAATTGAGGTCCAGGCATAGATGGATGCCTTATCCTTGAGCTGGTCAAGAAACAGATGGAGTTTGATTGCTGTGCAATCAAATGTAGATGGTAGCAGGTCTGTTCCCGCTTTGAAAAGCTTTTAGCCTGCAGGAGTTGTTGGCCAAAGCTGGGGCCAAAGTAAACTGTGTACGGTGCTTCGTATCTTGTAGTGGTCCAATATCTTGAGGGATTTCCAATTGAGTCACTTGATCTGGTCAAGCTGGCTCTAATGACGGATTTTCAGCTGTTGAAGCTTCTGGTAGCGCTGCACATGGTGCTTGGCAAGGTTCTGGGATGCGACAAGGTGGCATGGTGGCACGATGATGGATTGCAGTGTTAGTAAGATATTGTGATAGTTTATATATTTTAGTTTTGCCAATTGGCGCTGGACCGGTTAAGTAATGTCAAGTAATTGCAATGGTCAGGGTTCGAGTCCTACATTATAAATGATCTTTAGTAATGTAACAATTATTCAGTTTTTTTCGTTAAAGATACTGTTCATGGCAATTTTTCAGTTGCCTTTATCAAGGATATCTAAAATTTGCTAAACAAGATCATTGATTGTTAAATCTTTGGTATGTTAGAGAAGTTAAGATATATGTTAGAATATCTTTTACACATCTTAACGGTTCAGAAAAGAGTTGGCAACGGTAAATAAAGTGATTCATTTATCGCTAAGATAGACAATAGTAAATTAAATTATAGGATCACAATTTACACAAAATAATATGAAAAAGTGCCCAAGTCTTTTGAGCACTTTCACTTGAGTTGTTTAAAAGACAATCGTGCATTGGATTGAGCATATTTAATGGGTATTGTCAACATACAAAGAGGTGGGATCCTATCATCAGGGCTGAACAATTTAATCATTTACCCTCGTGACCAAGAGAAATTTTTGCAATACTTTGGATTTACAAAAGAGGAAATTACAACCTTCCTCAAGGGCAATGAGGAGCAAATTCAAGACATTATGGAGTGATATAACGTATACTATATAGGATCTTGTCATGTAATCAATCCTTGGTCACTCATGAGATATATCCATAAAGGAGAATTGAATTTGTATTGCACAAGAACTGCAAATGTAGATTCTATTCATTCAATTATCTATCCAGAGTCAAATCTTGATTTGATCACAATTATTGACATATGTAAATTACTTTGAGCATGGAACTGTGAAGTCAATTCTCTCATTCCTTGGTCACACTGGATATCTTACATTCAAGGAAGGAAAAGCTATGATTCCCAATGTAGAAATTAGACTTGAATGGAGAAATCACGTCTTAGGATTGGCATCCGAGAATGTTTTGATGCCAGAAATTCAACAATCATATTTGAACGCTCTCACTGGAGTATCCTTTAGTTTTGAAAGAGTGGAAGAAGAGATGAGAAACATGTTGAACATTTGTTCTTGCCATGACCTTCAAAAACAGAATTTGTATCATTCGTTCTATTCTGGCCCATTTTTAGTTTTTTATGGTCCATCAAAAGTGAAATAAAACTTTAAAGTTGGTCATGGAAGATTCAATATTGCAATTGAATTTGATGAATGCAAGAAAGTGGTTATTTTTGAATTAAAGGTTTCCAATATAGTTCCAGAACTTGCAAATGATGCTGATATGGGTTTGAAGCAAATCCTGCAAAAAGAATATGGTAAGGTTGGGAGGTATGCTGGATGGGAGTGTTATGCAATTGGAGGCTCATTTTTTGTGAAACACATGTCTGAATTATTAAAGTGCCAAAAATTGGACCATGATGAAAGAGCCAATTCCAGAAGTACATTTTATTTACATTGATATGAGTTTTTTCCATTATAAGGAAACGTTATTCTTGGTTGATGCATTCTACACAAGAAGCATAAAATAGACATATTTTGTGATTCTTTAACATCATATAGAGTAAATATCCTAAGGTTTGATTTTCGAAACATGTCATGACTTGGATAACTAAAGAACTTTTAAGAATTGCACTACTAATTTTTCCGGGTGCAAACCAAATGCTAATTGGGATATACATTGGTACATTGAAAGCCACGAGTTCTGCATGTCAGTCAACAAAGTTAGTCATTATTTTACTGTCCTATTGATCTTAATCGTGCTCTCTTATCGTAATCAATCAATGGATGATGACAATGACTTGTATCACACTAAAACTAGTCGTATGAAAACTAGTATAGGAAGAGACTACTGCTACACTCCGATGGATCCATCTCTCCAAATTTGTGGATGATCTCTCAAGTATCCAAAGTACGAACAGTACACGGATGTACAACTCCGAGTGAAAACAAATTCGTTGGAGTTCATTTTTGAAAAATTTCAAACCTCGTTTCGAGAGACCTCTTACGTGAAAGGTTTGGAAAAACTCGGAGTTGTGTGTCGAAAGTTGGAAAATTGGAAGGATGAGAAATTTGGCTGCGGTGTTTAGACCATACTGTATAAACAATTCTTACTATTTTGGTGATTACCTTTTTCAAGAGATCTCTCCGAATTTGGGAGAAAAAAACGTCGCAATCTCGATCGTGAATGAAATTTATCGCACAAGACACGCGCGGATCAAACCAACTGTCGGCATAAATCGGAGTTACCCCCAATTGTTGCGAAACAACGAAGTTTCAAACCGAAGCATCGTTGCCTACCTATAGCGTAAAATATCATGTCGATCGTTTTGCAAGGACAACAGCAACATCAGCCACAAGATGATGCATTTGAAATAGCTTGGGTAATGCGTCGTCAAGAAGAAACACTGCATTACCAATGTAATGATTATTTATCATATTTGACGGATGATGATACTGATGATTCTTCTTCTTCTTCATGTTCTCTAAGAATTCTATCAAACAAAAGTAGTACTAAAGAATTGTCGCCATTATATGTCGATGAGACATGCCGTAACGTAATGGCAAAGTGGTGTAGTACAGTTGTCGAACGATGTTCCTTTGATGGTGAAACTGTAAGTCTTGCCATGAATATCTTGGATCGATTTTTGAGCCGTCCCGAGGAGGGGATGGATATTTTACAATGTCGTACAAAATTTCAATTGGCATCCATGACATGTCTTTACATGGCGATTAAAATTCATGAATCAGAGGCATTGCAACCTCAAACGATTGTCCAACTTAGTCGTGGATTATTTTCCGTATCGCAAGTGGAAGAAATGGAACGAAGGATTTTATTTGCAATTGATTGGAAAGTTTCTCCACCCACTGCATGGGCATTTCTTCATTACTATTTAGATATGGCAGAATCATGGCTGTCCCAAATGGATTCGGAATATCGAGCACAAATATTGCAGTTTGCCAAATTACAAATTCAGTGTACGAGTTTAGAATATTACTATTCCACCAAGAAGGCTTCTTCTATTGCTCATGCTGCTCTTACCAATGCATTGAAGGCGATTGGAATACTCTCACCCAAGATTAACAAGTGGGTAGTAATGCTTGGAAAACGATTGGAGATTGATTACTGTGAAGTTTGTACTCTTCAAAAGGTATTGAATCGAAATGTTCCTCTCTGTATCGGAACACTTGTGATTTCTACTGTCCCAGTGTCCACTACCGAAACTACACCCGTACGACTCGATTCGAAGAAATGGACACTCATGGAACACACAACGAAAGGACCTACCACCAATCGTGAACTCTCATCTCCACGAGATGTAATCAATTGTATTTCAAGTTCATGATTTTGTTGGTTCATCCTGATGATTCAGCACGTATCGTGTAGTTTTGGCTATATGTATAGTTTGGCATCTGTCCGTTACAAGCCACAATATCTGTAACCGTATAAATTACCTTGTGTGCTGCATACATTCGTTGTGTTTGTATCTTTGTAGTATCATGTACACTAGATATGACAGATTATATGAGTAAACTTATACCCCTCGCATTCATTGTATATATACATACATGAGTTTGTGTACCAATTTGCAGTACTATCATAATGCCGTTTTTGATTTTCTCCATGGGTTTCGTTGTTTCCCTATTCGGTGTGTTGGTTAATGGCATCTGAATAGTGATGAATATGAAATGTAATTGGTCACGTAATTCCATTTCCCGAAAAGCTAAAGTTCATATCCTACATTTTTTTTATATACAGTCTGTGATAAAAAGTAAGTTCCTTAACGTATGTAACACTTAGCATTATCAGGTGAGAATTTTGTAATTACTCATTTTCCTTGGATTGGTTGGACACATCACATTCGTTCAATGTTTCAGGATCTGCCACATATCGATCCCATCGAGCATCCTGAAGGAGTATACGTGCTTGATCCAACCAGGGTTCCCATTCTTGCAAGACATGATCATACCAAGAAGTCTTCCAAAGATCATTCCAATCTTGCCAAGTTGGAAGATTCATGGAATTTGTAGTGTCTTTTCTTGTTCCTTCCTCTTCCATTCCTTCAGTCGTAACAGCAGCAGCAGCATCCTGCCAAAGGTAAGATTTAAAATCCCAAGAATCCAAATTCCAAAATCCCCAATTGAATTCTAAAAATGAGGATGGATTTGGGGACATTTCTGTCGTGGTGTCATCATTTTGACTATTTGGATACTCCTCTTTTTGGATGCGATCCTTTTGTTCGTCCTTGCTTTCATCGTCAATTGTTTCCAAATCTATTGTCGCCGTTGAAAACATGCTTTGAGATTCTGCAGTTGTTGCTGCTGATGATGATGATAACGTAGATTTTGGAGTGAAGATATCGTGCCAATTTTCCAACCATGTATTTAGCGTTTGACAATTTTGATGGTTCCAATCTAGTGATTGAAACCAACCATTGGATTGATCCAACCACCGCGTCGTCCAAATTGTTGTTGTTGCTTGAGACGTAGAAGACGAAGAAGAAGAGTCATTTGGAGATTTGTGGAATGATACTTGATTAGGTATAGCCATCAAGGCTTGTTGTTGTTGTTTCTGTTGTTGTTCCTCCAGGGATTCCAATTTTTGTTGCAAATGAATGAATTGTAATTGTAATTGTTGATGTTGATTCCATAAGGATTGACGATCCATCCATTGGTATCGTATTGTTACAAGAATTGTAAGGATGATGCATATAGTCAAGATGGTACTAAGGAATAATACAAGGAAACGAATCGATTTTTCCTTCTTGACAGATACGAATGACGTTGACATAGAATGTATCAATGGTTGAATGGATGAAATAGATTCTATCTGAGATGGCAAAGTGTCGGGAATTGATAGAGATGATTCAAATTCTTTTTCCTCATTCAGAATACTATCTTCGTTATTGTGATAATGACCATTGTCTTCTTGTTCTTCCTCTAGAATAAGTATACCCTGATCATTTGTTGTTGTTGTATTTTGTTGTAGTTGAGACGAAATCATTTGAAATGATGAGACTGAGGAATGGATTGGTACACGTAATTCTGATTGTGTCAAATAGGATTTGACTGGATCTAAATCCCAACCAAATTTATCTTCGTCGTTGTCTACTACTACTGCTGGTGCTGGTGCTACTGCTGCTGGTAAGGATCTATTTGGTAATTTCCAATCGTCACAAGAATTGTTGACATGATGATGAAGGATGATATTTTTCAAGAGAAAACCATCATCCTTTTCATCTATTTCCTTTGTTTCATCATCGAAATGAATGGAATTCATAGCTAAATGTTGGTGGTGGTGTGCTTTTCTGGTAAGTGTCAAAAAATAAAAAGATTTATTTTCGTAGTCGACACACACTGGTCCATTTGTTCTATGGCAGTAAATATAATGTAACACGAATCCGTTTGCACGTGGCAATTTTTTTTCGGATTGGAGTTCTCATGGTAGGAGTACCTATTGCCACTAGACTGTGTTTTACTCGTTATCTATTGTCATCTGGAACTTTTTGTTTTGATCGGTGTGACCCACACCATACCAAAAAGGAAATGGACTCTCTTTCCAACGATGATTCATGGGATGGTAACAACACCATATCAACATCGTTGGAAAGTCTCTATCCAGATACAACAACACGTCGATATCGACAACGTAGAAATCATTCACAACAACAACAACAACAACATTTCAACAAGAAACGTAAAAATCCACAATTCACAATTGTCCTTGGCGGGAAACCAAATTCTTTAATAGATTTCAAACGTTCACAATCCTTTTGGAATTCTAGATTGTTTCATCCTTTCTATCGAAAGAATATACTTTTGGTTCGATTCATAATTGTTATTGGTTTTGTATTAGTATCCATAGTCTTGTTATTCCCACGACTTTGGATCCAATCCAATCAAATAAAGCAACAACAACAACAATATCATCCTCATCATCATCATCAAACATCATCATCTCAACATTTCTATGATCCAAGATGGAATAATCCATTTCTTCGAAACCTTGATGTGATGAAAGGTAATGATGATACAGCAGAAACAATAACAGAAACAACAACCATACAGAACGATCCATCGTTAGATTTACGTTTTCCATCGAATTGGAAACAACAACGAATGATGCAAGGCCATTCCATTACGAAACATCAGGATGAAACCATCTACAATGCTCCCATGACAAATCCATTGGAATTTATTCACATTACCAAAACAGGTGGGACAGCCATTGAAATTGCCGCTGCGCTACAAAATATAACGTGGGGACTATGTCACTTTGAACGTCGTCCAACATCTTGGATTTATAATAATAATAACATCAAAGACTACAACAACAACAATCATATTGTGGATGCATGTCAACGTCCTAATTGGAAACATTTGGTGACACAGGATCCCAATCGAAATTTCCAAGGAGAATTATGGCATACACCACCGACTTGGATGGTTTCTAGTAATCCACCCTACAAACCATTCAATCCCTATCAATCCTATCCTACCTTTACAATTGTTCGGAATCCTTATGATCGAATCTTGTCAGAATATTATTGTCCCTATTATGGATTCCATCGTCGTGATAACAACCGAAGAAAATCATCATCATTAGAACGACAACAACAATCACAACAGCGACGAGATTATAATGATGATGCATACCCTCACAAAAGCAAGTCACAACGATATGCCAAAGATGAATGGGAAGAAGATAGTCTTGATGAAGATCATCATGAAGGCCATGTATCATTACAACGTGAACGTACCATGACAGAACGATTACAAGATGTGAAAGCCTTCCGGACTCTATTAGCGAATCGTCGACAACAGCGACAGGATCAGAAAAATTTAAATTTCGTAGACAATCAAGATCATCATCGTAATCAATCCTCCAGAGATGATTACTATGACATGAATGTATCATCATCTCATCTTCATCGTCGCCTCTCTTCCTCAAATCAGTTGGATAGCAGATATGATAGACAATATCGAAATATTGACAAGTACCGTGACTCGTCAAGAATTAGGACTTCAAATCCAATGGATTCTATGAAATTGCTGGATGATTGGAAACGCCAAAGGCAATCGGAAAGGAAACGTATGGATACTTTGCAGTTCACATTGCATCATCATGATCAACATCTTGAGGATTCACAGAGACTTTCATATCAAGAAGTCAAGAATTTGAATCGTCTCAAGTATCATCGTCATCATCAACAAGAAGACGAATATGCACATCGAATGGAAATGAATAATGTCAATCGTAATAATCACCGCACTACCAATCACTATCCTCTAGACCATCGATCATCCTCACATCGAAAGGAAGATACACCAAGAACCCTTAATCTATGGATCCAAATGACATTACGACGTTATAATCCCAAAACTGGACATATGTTACCACAATGGCATTACATATTTGATGAAACGGGACATATACTTGTAACACATATTTTACGATTTGAAAATTTAACAGCCGAATTTCAATCGCTAATGCAACAGTATCATTTGAATATTACTCTTTCGTCGAATCGGACTATCAATGCGGGATATGACAATTTTATCAAGGTTGATGACAATTCGGATAAAAGATTAAATGATACCAATCAAGTCAACAAAACAAAGGCAATTTTCCAAATGTCTACCAAACAACAATCAATCGTTTCCCCTTCCAAACGACGATTTACAATTCAGGATCTTGACCCTACAACATTGGATATCATACATCAGGTGTATCACAAAGATTTTGAATTATTAGGATATCCTAAAATAAAATTATAAACAAGTCACAAGAATTAAATTAGAAACGGGTGTCAGAAAGGAACTCTTTCGTCGTATGGCTTCTACTTGGAGTTCAAACGAAACTCAAAAGCGCCATTGACGTTCAAAGTGGTAGAATTCATATTTTTATTGCCTCTGGAAACAAATACATTTTCCATCTTTTGGCAGTTGGTCTTCCATGATCAAAATTCAACTTTTATTTCCCTCTCTAGAATTCCAAAAAAACACTCAATCCATGAGATTTCAAATTTAGCCTTTCCCTACAGTTCAAACCAGCTATTTAGCATAGACACTGTTGAGGAAGAACATGTACTAGAAATCAAGAATCTAATGACAGCATGGACATTTACATCATTCATCCCCATCATGTAGAGATAGGATGCTGTAAGATACATTGAGACAAGACGCAGATTCGCCAACGTTGTAGAAAATCATACCAAACCTCCTATATTATTAGCAAAGGAATGACATCTTTCAAACGCTAAGGCTTACCCCTATCGTTCAAACCAGCTATGTAGCATAGACACTGTTGAGGAAGAACATTTACTAGAAATCAAGAATCTAATGACATCATGGACAAGTACATCATTACCAACATGTAGAGATAGGATTCTGTAAGATACATTGAGACAAGACACACATTCACGAACTTTTTAGAAAATTGTACCAAACGTAGATTATTAGCAAAGGAATAACATCGGGAATCAAGTAGCTAAACTTCCAAAAGGCTGAGATAGACACAAGTGTCATTTCCTCTCAGATCCAAAATACTGCTGCTAAGCCAATTAGACATTCACATAGTCAGAGAAACAAGACACAACATTAATTTCTTCATTGAAAATATTAATGACAAAATTATTATCCAAAATTATCAGGGCTAAATGGCCTTTTCAGATATTTTGGAATAAAATTGAGATATATGATGACAACGTTTGAGAACGTTTTTGTTAGTAATGACTTTCTGTTTGATACAATAAGAGGTATGCGAGTTGAATGCAAACGTCAAAACTGTCACATTGAGATCATACCTCACATTTACGTACCCAAGAAAAAGTTAAAAATGTACTTATAGTAATCCAAATGAGCCTTAGAGTAATAAAAAGTAGGGGAAACAAGCAATCCTCACCCAAACTAATGATCAAAGTAAGAGAGATGAAATTCATTTTGGCTAGAAACTCAAAGCTGTACAGGAAATGCCAGTACTTGCACACGAAACAGCAACTCATCCACTCTAATATCACATACCATTTCTGGAATCCAGTAAGCAGCTATAGCCTACCATAGTTTCCAAGGATGATCCAACCACGTATTCTAAAATGGATCAATTCTCCAAAAAACGTCCACCCCATAATGCAATCATACGAGACTGTGAAAGACCCAGGCACTTAATCCGTACAAAAATTCCTAAAAGCAGTAGAGTCTAATTAGTTCAATGAGGATATGGTGTTTGAGGTTAGATAGCAAATAGAAAAAAATTGAATAATGTTAGGATGACTTTGCAAAGGGAACAATCATTGAAAAGCTGTATGGGTAGTGAGGTCCACCTCATCAACACCAGCAAGGTATGGAAGTGGAAGAGTCGCGTACATATTGGTTCAGTACTGTTGCAATTTAGCATACAACCACTTCTTCCTTGCTTTCTCAACAATCAAGAAATGGTAAATAATTTATCTTGACTTTGTCGTGACATAAATGCACCGTCTGCCAAAAATAAACGTTTACGGGTTTAGAAAAAAACGCTGCCGTACATGGGGGGCAAGGAATCAGAAAGGACTTAGTTAAAATATCCAAAAATTAAGGTATGTAATATGATGCTAGTCTCGTTCAGATCAACCTCATTTTCTGTGTTTGCGAACAAACGGAGAATAATAATTGGACCCTGGACCGCATG
>CAAAJI010000061.1:190295-225238 GCA_900642245.1 Fragilaria radians | reverse complement strand
CCTATTGTGTTAGGGATTTGCTTCTTGATCCTAGCCAAGGTAGGTCACATGCCGCTAACCTTTAATGTCAAGCTACTTGCCAGCGCACATAATCAAATGTTTCATCTCATAAGTGACGTAGTCTACTTCAGAGTATCTCATGTGCAGTACAAAGTAATTTAACTAATAGGCTTTAAACACGTTTTTTAATCCCAAAAGTCTAGTCCAATGCTTTTCTGGAATGTACATCTTTAAAATCATACAAGATCTTGGAGCAGATAAGTCAAGATATTGAGAGCCATGGGATTCCAGTAAACTAATAGTTTCCCGTGCTTTACACATTTAATCTGCCTTCCAAGTACTTTAGTGTTTACTACTGATTTTGCAGCATGGGAATGGTTCCAAGCAAAGGTTTTAGGTTGTGCGAAATTCACTTTTTCTAACGTGATCATAAATTAATATATTAGTGTAAATGGATATGTGATATTCTCATTATTGAGTAAAGCATGCTAAGACGTCGACACATTCCAAGTAAGAGATTTTGCTACAGTTTTAGTTGGCTCTTTAAATTTTCAATTCCAGGTACCTGATAAAGTCAATTACAGCTTGCTCACATTAAGCCATGGAATCATGCATGTGAATCAACTAGGATACCAAGAATGCAAAATTACCCGTGGATATGTCAAAGAAATACTTATATTGGATATCAAGCTCGATTCATGTAATCTTGATTCATAACAAATACATGTATTTTAGCAGCAACAACTGTATGCAATTTTTTATTCGCAGATTTCCAACAAATGAAAAATTTGAAGAACTTGATTCATCTTCTCTTTAATCTGCAACATTTCTTACATCTCTCTACATGCGGATACATTTTAACGTACGATGTAATTGTTCTGACGATTTGGAATGTGTACTAAAAATCCTCTTTGTCATCATCAGCAAGAGCTGGAATTCACCATCGGGATTGGCTTTCTATTTTCTTCCCTTTATATCTTGCACCAGTCCTTCTACGTCGTTTACTGAATGATAAATGCATGGAAAGTGATTCCCTCAGAATAAATTCAATCATTAAATTCTGAAGACAATTGGTCACATGATACGAAGCACATTGTGACTTTGTGCTATAGTTAAGGATATTTTACTGATATTACGGTAGTGTCCACATTTGTCAATATTTGGACCGACAAGCGAAATGTGCTGCCAATTTTTAGTCCGGCACCTCTAACTTCATCCGTCATTTAAAGTCATAGGGTTGCATCCAGTTTAGTACATCCCCAACCTCTGAAGATTTTTTCATCGAATCATTCGACCTGAAATAGATTCTGGCTTCTTATTTGGCCTAGGTTATTATTGAGTGTTGAGATTTCCGAGGCATCGAGCATATGGCCTACATATGCTTTGGAATCTGGATCCGGCTGTTTATTGAAAATAGGCTGAACTTATAGTTGATTATCGAAAATTCTATGTTTACATTTCTTACCAACGAGGCTTTATCGAGTATGGCCTAGTTTTTTTCATACGTCTTGTCATATTTTTCTCGAGTTTGATTCGGTATTATGTCCCTTGTCGATTTAGTTCCATCAGGTGTCATTACCGGAGACCATGTTTTAACTCTTCTTACTCATGCTCGGGAAAACTCCTATGCTATTCCTGCTGTAAACTGCACCAGGTATGCGTTAAGTCGCAAAGACAGGTTTTCGCTTGCCTATGTTAATTATCAAATACTATTAATAGTTTGTTGGTTTTGAGCTGTTCTGAATTTTTACGTTGTCTTTTCTGATTTCATTCTTTCGATAAACTTCTTCACATGAAACACTCTTTGCACATTAGCTCTTCAACTTGTAACAGCGTACTAGAAGCCGCCCGCAAAGCCAAGTCTCCCATAATTATACAAGTTTCTAATGGAGGTGGAGTATTTTATGCGGGAAAGGGCTTGAAGCAATCAGATTCCGACACAATCGGATCGGTTGCTCTTGCAATGCACGTTCGTACTGTTGCTAAGTATTATGGAATACCGGTTATATTGAATACGGATCATTGCGCAAAAAATCTTTTGCCCTGGTTTGATGGGATGCTCAAGGCCAATGAGGAATATTTTGAGAAAAATGGCGAACCACTCTTCTCTTCTCACATGTTGGATCTTTCAGAAGAACCAGATGAGGAAAATATCAGCATCTGCGTCGAATATTTCAAGCGAATGACGCAACTGAAGATCTGGCTTGAAATGGAGATCGGCGTAACAGGTGGTGAAGAAGATGGAGTCAATAATGAGAACGTTGACACAGATAAATTGTATACGTCCCCTGAGCAAGTCTGGTCTGTGTATGATGCTTTATCCAAAGTTGGTAATATGTTTTCCATTGCAGCTGCATTTGGAAATGTCCATGGTGTCTATTCACCTGGGAATGTTGTCCTGTCTCCAGAAAAGCTTGGCCATCATCAAGCATACGCCAAGAAGATGATCGGATGTGAAAACGAAAAGCCCCTTTTCTTGGTCATGCATGGGGGGTCAGGATCTTCAGCTGAAGAAATCAACAGCTCTGTGAAGAATGGAGTAATCAAAATGAATGTTGACACTGATACTCAGTGGGCATATTGGGATGGTGTCCGAACGTTTGAAAAGGAAAAGCATGATTATCTCCAGGGTCAAATTGGCAACCCTACAGGTGATGATAAGCCAAACAAAAAGTACTATGATCCACGTGTTTGGATCCGCAAGGCGGAGGAGTCAATGACATCACGTGTAATTGTCTCTTGCGAAACGTTGGGAAGCGCAGGAAAGTATGACTTCGAAAAGATTGGCGCTTAGTGTCATGTCACATATATCCTATATGTTTAAAATAATCATGGTTAATGGTTAATTGATAATCCAATTTAACTTTGATCCAAGTCAGAATATCAACTCCAAATAAAGCTGAACATTTATGACTTTGTTTTCTGATTGCCTCTGGTGAAGAAGTTTTCATTTTTCTAAGGCATGACTTTAGTATTTCATGTAGATGCATATGCATTGGCAAATAGTATAAGAATTAATTCTAGAGAATAAACGCTCGTATAAATTTTCGACCTCCAGCTTTGACATGGCTTTCTAGTATTAGCGCTTGTAAGAACTTTCTTCAACAACAAATTCTGACTGCTCTGCTCTTGATCTGTTGAGCAATGTCAAAAATAAATGAAATCTAGGGCCACCTAAGAGTTTTAAACTTTTGGAAAACAAAGTAGATTCCTCTGCAAATTAATGCTTCTCCAAGACTTATTCTATTGACTAAAAGTATAGGCCTCGTAGCTGTTGATAATTTGGCGCTGCCTGTCCAAGTACTTGTTGTGTTGACCCAGAACTATACATATCTTAAAATGGAGTAAAAGATTAAAGCTAAACTGAAGTTGGTTCTAAGCCAAACAGGGTATGCCCAAAGATATTTGCATCCTAACTCGCGTTGATACACTTATGCACTATTTGAAAGAAATGTAATAAATACTACATATCTACATTCATCTTCAAAACGTATTTGTGTGACTAGATCATATGAGTAAGAAAAAATGAAATGGGATGACATATATTCCGCGAGCATAGGGGGCTAATGGAAACAATATAGCGCCTTTTGCAACATGTATAGCTGACTTTATTCTATACTGCAACTAGGATAAAAGGGCAACAAAAGACAGCATTCGTAGAATCCATGACTCAAATTTACCATTGCTTCGAACGATGAATGATATCAATTCGGAGTTCACCATGCTAGGGTTATATATCCATTTTTTTCTCGAAATAAGCACTTGTCACCCTGAAACCATCGTGTTCCTCTTTCTACTTCAGCTAAGCGTTGCAATGTTACACCTACATGAAAATGATCAATCAGATTCAATACATCGTATGGCCGATTACGCTTCCCATATGAATTGCATCTGCATCATGATGTCAAGTCAAAGCCAGAGATCTTATCCTTGAGAATAAGCAGTATACCATTCGATTCAATAATACCTTTGGCATTGGCAGTCTCAGCCCAATAATGTTTACCTCCACCAATGGATGATTTTGAGAGGCGTAACTTTACGAGATCCATCCTTAGTGATTCTGGAATTAGCGGACAATTCTGTGACAAATGTACACTTGCCATATTTTGACATGCTTGGTAGATACCCTCCAGAGTGGTAGGATAATACGTGGATCCTCGAGTTCGATGTTGAGGTGCACGTTGAGAGCAATATCGACATCGGATTCCCACCTGTTCTTGTGTTATTGGCTTATTGCGACCCTGCATGGTAGCATGGACGTCTTCAGGTCCAGCCTCAAAAAATTCCATCTGCATCCGAAGTAGACATTGATAGGGAGATAAGTTGATATCATCCTGATGCCCCATGTACAAGCAAAGTCCAAAATTACGTCCATCATGATTGGAAATGAAGGATGAAGTACCATAAAGTTCTTGTGATGTTCTCAATGCTAGATTCTCATTATAGTCTGAGGAAGCCACCGATTCATTTTGGATTCTACGGTTTGAACTCTCAACTGTAAATTCAGATCTCTTGTTGTTTGCATTCCTTTTCACCTGTAACCCTTCACTTGGTAAGGATCGATGAGTCTCTTGATGACCTTGAGCGGTAGGAGATGTTACTTGAATGATGATTCCATTATTGACATCGTGTGGACCTAAGTTAGGTAGACGTACAGCAGGATTCATGATATTGTGAAATAATAGCCCAGGAGTTGACAGACTGTGTTGTCGCCATCGCAACATATCCTTCCTAAAAAGGAGAGGAGTCTTTATCATACGATCTCTACATCTGTGTAATACATCGAAAGTACCAGGATTACAATGATGGATGGAGGGTAGAACTGGTCTATTCGTAGCGTTCCTATTTAGAAAATGATCATGAATTGGATTTTTGAAGGAGGACTCTACTACGAATGGTGATGTTGCGATGCCTTCAGGTACTATTGTTGTTCTCTCGACTCTATTCATTGGATCAATATAAGGATAATTTAAGTTCTCAATAGGATGATGACTTGTTGATAGTATATTTGTATTCGTTGGAAAAAGTGATAACTCTGTTAGGAAAAAGATGTATATCCCGTCAAGAAAAAGAAAGTTATTCATTAGATACAATTTGTTATTTCAAAGAAATATGGGTGTAAATTCCAACACCTACCATGGATCACATCTGGTATGACTTTTTGTCGATCATTCTCAGTTGAAGATGCATCAGTTGTAGGATATTCAGGTTTGGAAACATTGCAGTCATTTTCCCATGGATTGGAAGCTGAGGAAGAGGAGGAGGAGAAGGAATCATCTTTCAACGATTCATGATGATGACGAATCATTCTATCATGTTCTAGCATGGGCATTTTCTCTGGATTGAAGTGAACATGTGTCACGGTAGCAGCATAATCGTTGCTGTAACTGAATTTAGAAGTACTTTGAAACTTACGATGCTTCTTCTTATTCGTATTACTTTTGGATAGAGAATTCGAGTGGATGAGATGATTATAATTGTGTGGCATGGAATCGGATCAAGTTGGTGGAGAAAGTATCGTTCGGTTTGGGCCTATGAAATGGCAGGGACTATAATAATTAATTCCTGAGGTTATTGATTCGAAACTGACGATTTAAAAAATTCATCCGAGGGATCAGATTTATAAAAACACGCATTCCCGAATATAATGCTCTACGTCATTGTACACATAAAAGCTGATAGAATGACCTTGTTCCTAGTACTCATCTAACATTGGAAAAACAATTGTTAATAACGTTACTTCAACGTGGAAGCTTCCAAAGATGTTCAACCGGATGGGTCCGAAACGAATGACTAAGGTCACAACCGTAATCACAAGGGAGTTCTAACCCAAACCACTGAAACCTGCTTTCGACGTAGGACCTATACCAGGGCAAACTTGAGTAATAACTGCAACGTCAAACATTGTGTGACGATTTTCACAAAAGCACAACAACATTTCGTTCTGGAAAAAGTCCTGGGGTATTCAGGAACAATTCCACGTGTAAGCTACAAGATCCTTGTGATTACACTCATGCCAATAGGCGTCATAAAATTGATTGCTCAAATTTTCTCCACCATTATTTTTCAGTATCCTCGAGACGTATCACTAGAATGGTTTCGAGTTTATACCCTCTGAATTTTTTACGTCCTTCTTTACCAAATAATGGAGTCAAACCTTTGACGATCCAACTGCTTTGCTTTTATCCTTCAAGTTATCTTCAATTTGTGATGCAATCCCTTTCATGTCGTCCTGAAGGCAGTACGATGCTGCAACCAATTGCTGCTTCCGTTACGGGTAGTATCATCATTTTATTGGCAGCTCAATATTACCACAAGTTATCACGTTTTTTCAGTCATAGTTCAGCTGGTTTCAAAGTCATTTTTAGAATAGGAATCAGAGACTAGCACTATTTGTACAAAAACAAAACTTAGCATGGAAGATAAAAGTAATTATCACAGAATAAAGCAATCAAAAAGTTTAAGCACCCTGATCTAGTTGAAATTGAAGCCTTCAGATAGCTGAAACAATTTCAGGTATGAAACACGTTTTGCCCGGATTCTAAATAGGGCAAACCTAGTTGGTGGGAATCAATAATTGAAATAATCAGAAATGCACAGGCATTATGTTATCCAAATTAAATCTGTGATAATACCAAATGAAGAAAGTATTTATTAACTTAGATCAAAGTGTTGAAAGTCTGCAGTTGAGGCAGACTAGCAATACCCTGCAGAAAATTCCAATGTATTAGAAGAGAATGAGGGAAACTTAAATACCGTAATTGCAGAATGTAAGTAGTGAATGCAATCTAATTTTGGATGAAATGGGACAGACAAATAGTACCGCACATGAGTTCTTCTGTCCACATTTACTTTTCTGTTTGTAGCCCCTAATAGTTTACAACAAAGCCCTTAATCTTGAAGATTCACGACAGGCTTTACAGGTCATTAGAATATTGCTCCAAAAAGTAATTCGGGATCTAGATGTGGTCAATTTTCGACAAGGAAAAGTACCAATTTATGTCTAACATGGAGCAACTTTTGTCTGCCGTTTTCTGGATCCGATCTAAAATGATGTAAAGTAAAAAATCGGACCATATCTTATAATGAGACTAGAATGCACAAATAAATTTGAATTCATTGTCCTTTTCCAAGAGTACAGGCTTTTCCTAAACATTGCTTTGATATGATGACTGATAAGGCAATCTTGACTTCTGACTGCCTTTTCTGTAGATCTGCAAAAATCAACTTTGTTACTGATATTAAATATTTTCCATGTTTAATTCATTCGCTTGGTGCCCCTGAATAAAACACGGTATTCATACAATATTCACCTTGTTCCATGATCAAATTAAAAGGATTTATTCTGTCTGGCTATTCAACTTCAACAAATACGTAATCCTGATTGCCCATTCTAGAAAAACTATCTCTGATATATCTTTGGATAGTCAAGTATCACCATGGTGTAACCATTCATTTTTATTGGAAAAATCTTTGGTTGAATTTGATTTTTTGCAGTAGTAGACTACTGCACCACTTCAGACGTGTGCATACAAAACAGCGAATAGACATAAGACATAAGTCATTTGCAATGCAACTGTTTGATATTGCCTATTTTTGAGAATTTATAAGGCTTTTTCTGTCATGATTTGTTGTTCAGGTTCCCAGGGTTGGTATTACGTAGCCAATGGGCAATCGTGTCAAACACGAATACTCTCCTTGTAGAATTGGACAGTAAGAAATTTACAATTGATTCATTATTCTTCGGTCGTCCCCTCCATAAATTTAATTGTCAGCTAATCGCAAGGTAAGCGCTGATTTCATACACTGACTAGCGACTTTCTTGTTCTAATCTTCGACAGATCGTTGTGAGATGAAATTGATCCTCTATTCGGCGGCATTCATTGCCTTTGTAGCCACTACGCTTGACGCTGCAGGTGGCTTTCGCGGAAAGAAACCAAATGGGAAAGGTCCAGGACATGGAAAACCAGGAGGGAGAAACGTCACCAAGCTTTTAAACTCCAGTGACGATGGAAACCATACTAAGTTTAAAAACCATACCCACTCCAGAAACCATACCGGTGGTCATCATCACTGAGTTGATAAGCGAAAAAATGATACACCAAGAAATGAGAGCAAACGATCGATTCCCATTAGTTGAATAAATCTAATGTAGACGTTACTTGAGCATAAGAGCAAATCTGCATTTTAGTCTAGTTTAATGAGACGTCGAATGAACCACCTACATAAAGTAGAATACAAAGGATTTTACTAAGTGTTGGATTTTTCATCTCTGATGTTGACTAGGAGCGGACACTAATTATTGGTGTTAACTAGGCATTGGTAGACTACTCTTTTGGATTCATTCGTCATATCCTAGTCCTCAAGGAGAGTCAAAATAATTCTATTTCTTTGAAGTCTGATTGAATGAAGTGGTCAGCTTGTAACAGAATAATGCATACTTTTTATCACATGACATTGCAGTTTACTCATTTTTCGTAAGTATCATGTTGCGGGATGAGAAAGTGGCGACGACGACAAAGCATGGCCTAGTTTAGTGACATAAGTAAAATGGGCACCTAAGCAACCTCAAACTTGTTCGTGACTATCTCCTGATCAAAACTATCTGTGGGATACCAAATAATGGACCAAGCACCAACTTTTCATCCTGTATTCCTCAATATTTCAGAATCTCGTAGGATTGAAGTATGGCAGAAATCCATAGTACAAGGAGTGGGATTAAACATAACGTTAATTATTTGGGATCATTTTATCTCTATCTGATTTTTATTCATCATGATCAAATTGGAAAATGATGTAAGCGTATCGGTATATTCTCGTTGACGGAACCGTGTTGCCTACATCATGGGAATCAATACCATGAAATCAATGAACTGCCTCTTTGGATCAATTTTGGCGTGCACAATGAATGCCTTAAATGCCTGTAACTAAAGGATGTACAAAATGGATACAAAGGTTGTATCGGGGAGTAGGATTTTACGCAAAAAAGACTGCAAACTTATCCCCCCCCCATACTTACTTAGTTGGAAACATGCGTCAACGTACTCCAATTGAATATTATGTACTTCTGAACGAATTTACGTTTCTGTTTGAGACCCCACTTGATAATAATGTGATTGACCTGTTCTTTCTGCATGTGTTTCTTTATAGTAGAAGGGAATGTATATGAAGTGGAACACAAAAATAAAAATGACAATATTGTGAGGACAAATTTTGAAGACGCAAGACTAACTGGGAAAAATGCACAGAAAGAACACTCTGTGTCAACTAGTATCATCACTATGGCTTATGGACGCTGGCCAAAACTCGCTTTTTTCTTCTGCAATCGATGGTGTGATACCATTCACATCTACAACCTTGATCTTTAAGAGGTTTTACAAGTCAATAGACTACTTCTGCGAAAAAAAATTGGGATCTGGATGAGGTCGAGAAGGAAAAAAAGACTTAAGTCTTTGTATTATAGATGTTTGCAATTGCCTATTATTACTGGGAACATTTATGACTTTTTCTGTTAAAAAACAACTGATATATCGGCAATCGTGTCAAACAAGAAAGCGATTTGAGTGTAGCAAAGGAAACGTTCCAGATCGACATTCCATTCATATTGTTGGTTGTCTGGCTATCTCCTTCATAAATTTAACAGTCAAGGTAAGTGACGATTATCATGTCCTGAGTAAACGACTTCCTTAATCTAATCTTTGTCTTGTTTTCGTAAGATGAAATTGATCCTGTATTCAGCGGCATTCATAGCATTTGTAGCTACTACACTTGACGCGGCAGGTGGCTTTCGCGGCAGGCGACCAAACTTGTTTGGTCCAGGACGTGGAAGACCAGGAGGGAGGAAGAATGCCACCAAGCTTTTAAATTGCAGTGATGATGGAAACCATACGAAGTTTAGAAACCGTACCCACACGGGTCATCACTAAAGCAATCTGCGAAGAGTAATTTCCTTATTCATTATGAGAGTGAAAGATCAAATTCAATAAGTTGAGAAATCTAGTGTAGAAGTAACTTATTTTGAGCATATTAGAGCAAAATCAGTGTCTAAACCTCGTTTAACGAGTCGACGTATGGATTACCTACATAAAGTAGAATCCAAAACTATTTTACTGACTGTCTAGGATTGAATTATCCTTTCTCATCATTGATACTGACGAAAAGCGGACACCAATCACTTGTGGAATCCATTCATCCTATCTTCCTTCCTAGCGAGAGTCATAATGATGGATTTTCTTTCTCAGCTAATGAAATGGTCGTTATTAATATTCTCAGTATGATTCCGTCCAATCATTATGTATCATCCTCATTTCAGTTCTCACTCCGCGCGACCGCGATATACATTCAATATGACGTAAATCTCCACAATTGGCTCGGAAAAATTATGGATTACAACTTAGTGGACTACTAGCCTTTGTAATACGGTACTCGTCAACATTCTAGACCCTGATAGCATTGAATGTATTTCACCAAAGCCATAATGTTATATGAAATAAAAAGCATAGTTCTTAAGTATGTGATATTTGGGACAAATTGGGAGGGAAAATGAAGTGTAAATGTTCGGATGTGTAATAGTGGTCTATTGAGGGCAAGTGCTGTAGAGTAACTCTATTGTGAACATGACAGCAAGAACTATAACCAGTTTGAACTTTCCAAATAAGCGCAACATTGGATTGTAATACAAGTAGTGGATTTGAACGGCGTGTGACTATACATTTGTGGGGGAAAGTATACCCACTGAGTTGCATATGATTTTGTTCCTTCTTAATCTTTCTTTTAACTTTTTCCATTTCCATCATTAAGACGATGATAAGAGAACGGAAAGAATCGACAAGGATAATTGATGTATCACATCTTACGAATATTGTCAAGATCTATAAAATTAGTTGTTGATATAATAATAAAACAGATTCGTATCACGGAACTTCCAAAAGTCTATTTTAGTTTCCAGTGAAACTCTCTCCCCCCTTTCTGCTGTCACGAATTTGTGTTTGAGGCTTTATAAGTTTAATGCTATTGTTACATATTCATTCTTGATTTTCTCATTCTTCATTTTAGTCCAACTTCATCATCGTTTGCAAGAACGATACGAAGAAAATGGATGAAAACGTAATTCTCGAAGTCGTTCCCATCGTTCTTTTCGAGGTGTGATCCTACGTGATTCAAGTCGTTGTTTGGATATCTGTTGAATAGTTTCTTCGACAAGTCGTATATCCTCCTCTGTGACACCATTGGATACTAATAACCGTTGACGTGTCCGATGACTTAGGGGTCGTAAGAATTGCTTCGATTGACTTTGTTGCTGATGCTTACGTTGTCGTAGTAATTGCAATTGATGCTTTAATCGTTCATATTGAACAAGATCTACTTGAGAGCATTCTTTATAATTCCACCCCAAGGAAAGTGGAGGTCCTGACTTTGTATCTGGATGATCTCCTAGTATTCGTTCATATTCTCGTATCTGTATGCAGTCAAAGGTTACTTTCTTCTTCTTGGGTAATGTAATGACATGGTCAGATTGATAATTCTTGAAAAGATTGATACAAATTTCAAATCCTTCTTCTTCCTCTTCCTTTCTCTCGTCGTCCTTTGTCTCATCGTCCTCTTTTTCGTTATTACTTCCTGTTGTGGACCAGAACAATGGAGAAAAGAGTAAAGTTGTACCTTTATTATGAAGTGTTTCGAATGACCAAGATGGATTGAATGGTAAGGATGGTATTTCAGAAGCCATCATCATTTTCAATGGAAGGAAAAGTTATCGTTCGAAACAATTGTTACTTTCCTAACGAAACACAACTGTTCAAGACTCATATCAGGAATTTTTCAAACGTTTCCAAGACCCTCATGACAAAATGTGATACAAACAAGCAATGGAAGTACTTAGGTAAAAAGTAAACAAGACTCACCATTCCGAATTTTACGAAAAGGACACCAATTAACTCAAAACCTTACTTTACATAATGGAACGTAGTACCTACATCAATATAACTACAAAACTGATCCTAATTTTCTAGTCTATCATTTGTAATTTATGAGTTACAATTATTGAAGATTGTAACCCCTAACCCCGAAGTTCACTTATGCAGGCATTCACTTAGAATACTTTTCAAATTTTGAAGTAGCAATGTATGTTTCTAACGCTTGCCGTTGTACAGGGCAGCGTGATGGAGTCATAGGTTTGACGTTCCAACGGCTTTGCTTTTATCTTTCAAGTTATCTTCAACTTGTGATGCAATCCATTTCACTATCATCCTGAAGACAGTACGATGCTGCAACCAATTTCTGCTTTCATTACGGATACTAGTATCTCATCATTTTGTTGGCAGCTCAATATTACCACAGGTGAACACTTTTTTTCAGTCATAGTTCAGCTGGTTTCAAAGTCATTTTTGGAATAGGAATCAGAGACTAGTACTATTTTTGCGATAACTAGACTTAGCATGGAAGATAGAAGTAATGATTACGGTAGAAATAAATCAAAAACTTAAAGCACCTTGATCTTGTAGACTTCAGACTTCAGATATCTGAAACAATTTCAGGTATAATTTTCGCCATTTCCTGTTTTGCCTGGATTCTATCCCAATGCATGATGATACGGGTGACGACTCATTCTATCATGTTCATTCATGGACATGTTTCTCGTTGACATTGCTTTACCTTTAATTGGTGGTAATTTGAAACTTGCTATTATTCTTCTTAGACTTGCTATTCATATTTTCTGTGGAAAGAGAAATACAGTGGATGAAATGGCCAAGGTGATTTGGAAAAAGTATCGTGTCGGTATGGAAAATCTCTACAAAAATTGGGGCCTTTGAATGGTAAAAGGATTACAAACCCGACTCTGGCGATGATAACAAATTCATCCGACAGACGAGATTCTCAAGAAACCTACTATCCCGATCGTCGATCAATGAACACCCATTACCGAATTTAGGCCTATACGTCATTGTACACGTAATCGCGGATACATAGTTCTTCCTGACTTTAGTAACCTTATGTGGTACTTTTTATACAGGTAACTAAATTAAAATAGTTAATAAACTGATTATATAAACCATTGTATATTATAGGCAACAGTAAATAATCAAACAAATAAATTGTATAGCGAATACAATAACAATTATATTCATCCGACCTTACCCCGCCATTTCCCGCCCGTTTGACACATTACGAATGGATCAATGTGTATCTTTCAAGAGTCGTCGCGTAAAAGTTGAAGCCAATTGAGAAGGGCTATACTTTGACCCCATTTATGCTGTATGGGACGGCAATTGCATGTTTAATGGGTTAATGGCATGTTGCCAAAACACGTTTTTAGTGTTGGAAAATCTTGTTCATTACATGTTACATGGATACTAAATGTTACTTTTCTCATTTTTTAACGCTCCAACACTATGGGACGAAAATCTTGGTCTGACGTAGAGGTTACTAAATGGCTAAACGTTACTATAGTTTTGAGGTTACTAAAGTCAGGAAGAACTCTTTAGTTTGAAATTGTTTCTAGTACAGATACAGACGAAAAGTACATTTTTTATTACTGCAACGTGAATACTTTCCTTAGGAAACGATGACTACGGTCACAACCGAGACCACAAAGGAGTTCTATAACAAAACTGCTGAAAACTGCATTCCATGGAAGACGAATACGAGGGTTAACTTGAGCTATAACTGCAACAACAAGTGCTGCGTAACGAGTTTAGCAAAATCACACGTTCACGGATAGAAATATTATTACTTGCAATGGACAAGAATGTTATTATTATAAAATGAAAGGAATGAATGGAATCTAATTGTTGATCAACTTTGAATAAAAAAAGATTGAGCCACTACGGAGCAGAGAGTTTTAATATCCGAAAAAGTTGTTTTTGTACGGCCAGATATAAACTCGATTGATGAGATTTTCAAATATATCCCCCCCCATATGCTTGCTCATAGAGTAAGGGGTAGGTTCATGATGTGGAAAACAACATTAAAATGCAAGAGAAGGAATTGACACGTGGTTACGACACGTAAGTAACTAGGAAAAAATGTACAGAAAGAACACTTTTCCACTAGTAGTTGGCATTTTTCTGATGGACACGGACCAAAACCTGTTTAGTTCTGTTGCAATCAACGCTTTGTTACCGTTCACATTATCAACTTAAATCTTTATTATTCACAACAGGATTTTCAAGTCAATTTAGACCACTAAATGTTTCGAGAAAAAGCAAAAATCTGAATTAAGACCTACCTTGACTAGGATCAAGAAGCAAATCCCTGACACAATAGATTGTAAGCAAGTATTATTCTAAGAGATGTGTGTGTGTACCGGTGTACGGAGACGTCATGTACCGCTAGTGCATAGTAAATAGTAGTAGGATCATCATATCCTTATATTTACTCATCTAACTATGGATAGTTATAAATAAACTATTATATTCTGTATTGAGCGCAAGTTTACTATGATAAACTTAGTGAGGCATAACTATTGCTTATAAATGGAGAGTATTGTTTTACAATCCAAGACCGGATCTAAAGTAAGATGGATATAACAATGATTTAAGTAAAGATCTAAAATAGAAGACACCTCCTTAATTATGAAGCGTTGAAGTCTAAACTAACTTATCTTGATGGATAGCCAACTTGTCCTTATGGACAAGGTTGAGGCAACTTGTCTAAGCAGTTGGGAAGAAACATAGAACAAGATTACAAATCTTCAAGTTAAATGATGTATTTCTCTTGAGAACATCTCTTGAGAAACGTTTCAAGATTAGACAAGACTAAGAGAACAAACTATAAAATATTTCATAATTTATCTGTGTCTGCGTTCTAAATCTCACTGTAGAGCGTGTCCAACATCAAGTTTTTGCTTGGAAATTTGCACGATCTAATCCATGATTTACACACTTAAAAAATCAGGAACACCAAGTTTCCAGATAACTTTTATCACATCAGGCAACTTCTTCTTTGAGATGAAGAATTCTCAAATCAATTTGAATTGATTGTTCTTTTCCAAAAGTATTGGCATTTCCTAGGCAAGCTCCAATACAATGACTTACAATCTATTTTATTCTTGACTTCTGATTGCCCTTTATAATCAACTCTATTTCTGACACAAAATATTTTAATCAATCACATGGTGGTCCCCCCTTAATACACAGCATAAAAAAGCCATCTTGTTCCATCATTAAACAAAAAGGATTTTTTTCTGCACTCATTTGTGATTGCCCATATACATGTTTAACAATCTCAAATACATATTTAGGATACACAGCTTTAACTTAAAGTATCGTTTCATTACCATTGAATTTCAACTTCTAATAATTATTGACTATTGGCTCTAGCGTAATACGTAGATTATACAACCAAAGTCATATTTTTGACTACATTTCCACAACAATTTATTTCCATATTACACGTAATATGCCTAAATGTATAGTACGAACTGGCATGATTAAGTTGATTAAACGTAGTTTTACAAGTAATAAGTTCTATTTTAAAAAATTACAATGTAGTGTTATTTTCTTTAGCATATTCCACTTCAAAAATACAACGTGTACAACCGAATCCACGGACGTCACCATGTACCAACATGGGGGTATCTGAAACTTGGTACCAGATAAATTACAATTTTCTAAATTCCTTAAAATGAGCTAACAAACCATTAAAAGCGACAAATAAATTCTTGATATTTTGAAACCTTTTGTTGACGGATGTTATGAGGGAAATAAGTCTTACAAGCATCATATATGGCGCGAAACGAGACCTAAACATGGTAATTTTAATCCTAATTTACGATTTTAGAGCGGTAAGCTGAAGTTTGAAGTTGAAGTCAGCATGAATGGGCAGATTCTTTCATCATACTTACATACTGCAAATATTGATTTTTCCTGCGGTTGGTTCCCCTAGCATATTCCAAATTGAGCAGAGTCGTTATTCAAAATTATGAGGTTGTGATGTTTATAAATGATTAATTCCCATTGTGAACAACACCTTTTTTCTGTAGTAGTATTGTACTGTGTAGTTTTACTAGTATTTTTTTTTAATTCGAGACAGATTCCGAAGAAAAACAGCGAATAGAAATTGACAAACGTCGCAATCGTGCCAAAGTCGAATACTATATCAAAGTAGAATTGGTCCTTAACGAATCGTTCGAAAGAGACATTCAAGTAATTCTTTCTTTTGGCCATCTCCTTCATAAATTTAACTGTCATCTATTCGCAAGGTAAGTGACGATTGTCATGTTCTGATTATCGACTCGCTGTAACTAATCTTCATCAACCTTTGGCAGATCTTTGTAACATGAAACTGATCCTTTATTCGGCAGCATTCATTGCATTCGTAGCCACTACCCTTGACGCTGCAGATGGATTTCGCGGAAGGAAACCAAAAGGCAAGGGTCCTGGACATGGAGGACCAGGAGGTAGGAATGCCACGAAACTTGTGAACTGCACTGGCGATGGAAATCATACTAAGATTAAGAACCATACCCATACCGGAAATCGTACCAAGGGTCATCACTGAGACAGTATGCGAATAGTTTCTGCACAAAGCAATGATAGCAAATGGTCGATTCACTTTAGTTGATAATTCTAGTGTAGAAGATATTTGAGCATTAGAGCAAATTCTGTATCTAACCTAGACGCTTTACGATCACCTGCGTAAAGAAACACTCCGGATGCTTATATTTTCTGTAGGATGGAATTATTTTTTCATCACTGATATTGCATGGAGTCGATACCAACGTATAAATTTTTTTAATTAGGCATTTCCATTTGTCCTACCTTTTCATTAAAAGATTTAAGATAAAACGATTCTTTTGATGTCTCAGTGAATGAGATGATTATTTATGTTACGGGAATACATTTCAGAGTCTATGTCTAAACAATAACTCATTTTTCTCACATGACTTTCTCATTTTTGATAATTGTAATGTTGCGGGGTGAGAAAGCGATGACAATAGCTAAAGTGTACTATTGCCTACGATGACTGGCAATTGATTCGATTCTTGACTTCTGACTGACCTTTCTATGGATCTTCATAACTCAACTTTATTTTGACATTACATGTTTTCCATGTTTAATCTAATGACATGGTGTCCCTTGGAGCATAGCAGACATAAAATGATCACATTGTTCATCAAATTAAATTTTATTTTCTGTAGGAAGATATTAATCTCTGATTGGCTTATTCAACATCAAAATACTTATCTATCTTGAAAAACAATCTCTAATAAATATTAGGGATATCATTTAGGGACCTTTTATAACGTTTCGAATGTACAAATAATGTACTGCAGAACTTTCGGAATATAGACATTCGCAATCCAACCTTTCGCTATTTCCACGATTATGACTTTTTCTGTCATGAAGTTGTTTTTGAGATTCCAACCTCTGGCATTACGTTTGCCAACATGCAATCGTGTCAAACTCGAATACTATCTCTGTGTAGAACTTGTCCGTAAGAGTCTTGTGGGCTCTTTAGGTCGTCCTCTTCATAATTTTAAGTATCCTTTGGCTTATTTCCTAATTAAGGGTTCCCTTGCACTAACCTTCGACAATCTTTGACAGATTGTTATAAGATGAAGTTGATCCTCTATTCTGCGGCATTCATTGCCTTTGTAGCAACTACACTTGATGCCGCGGGTGGCTTTCGCCGAAGGCCCAAGGACGTGTTTGGTCGAGGAGATGGAAGACCAGGAGGCAGGAGGAATGCCACCAAGCTAGCCAACTGCACTGGCGATGGGAACCATACTAAGTTTCGAAATCATACCCATAGCGGAAACCATACACACACCAGAAACCATACAAGGGGTCATCATCACTAATGAAATATGCGAAGAGGGATTTTTTGTACTCAATCTGAGAGTGAAAGATCAATTCGAAGAAGTTGAGATATCTAGTGTAGAAGTTGTTTACTTGAGTATAGTAGAGGAAAATATGTGTCTAAACCTCGGATAACGAGAAGTTGTAATATTTTTCTGACTGTCTAGAATCGACTTTCTCATCGTTAATAGGGATGAAAAGCGGACACAAATAATCGCAATGTGACTTTTTTTCTTTCTCAGCCAATGAAATGGTCGTTAAGAATATTCTCAGTCTAACTCCGTCCGAATCCTTTTGTATCATCCTCATTTTTTTCAGTTTTCACTCACTCTGTGCGACTGCACTGCATTGCAAGCAGCAAAAAAGATATAACAACAATGCATGGTATAGATGTATCACTTTAGAAATATGAAAATATATGCGGTTATCTCCACCGTGTGGGTAAATTGACTTTGAAAGTGTATTCTAGACCAATCATGTGGTACAATTTAGTGAACAATTAGCCAACTTTTTCGTATTCATCAACATTCTGGACCCTGATAGCATTGAAAGTATATACTCATTCCGTTGTTTTGTATTACCTACATCATAGGAATTCATACTTTGAATCCCTGATTCATTAGCAGCCTTCTATTCAATGTGTCCGGATGTGTAATGGTATTCTATTGAGGATGAGTTTTGTAGATTCACTCTATGGTAAACATGACATGTTGAACTATAGCCAGTATGTACTTTCCAAATACGCGCAACATTGGATTGATACATGTATAAGTAGCGGAGATTAACAGCCTGTGACAATAAATTACTGTGCGAAAATAGAGCCCGCTAACTTGAATATGAGTTTTGCTTCACCATAATCTTTTGTTTCTCTATCCATATCAATCCGCAAGACAAAGTATATGTAGTGTAAGGTGGGTAATGCTTTTCTGGTATCCCTAATAATAATAAGAATGGGAAGCGTGGATAAGGACAATTGTCACGAGCATGGACAAGTGTTGTATCAGATGTTACAATAATTGTAACAAGTTCTATAAATTAGTTTTTGATATAATAATGAAACAGATTTGTATCTTGGAATTTCCCATTTCAGTTTCCAGTGAAAATCTCTACCCCCTTTCTGGAAATTTGTGTTTGTGAGGCTTGATTTGTTTTATTTGGGTATTGTTATATTTTCATTCTTCATTTTAGTCCAACTTTGTCATCGTTTGAACGAACGAGACGAAGAAAATGGATGAAAACGTAATTCTCGAAGTCGTTCCCATCGTTCTTTTCGAGGTGTGATCCTACGTGATTCCAGTCGTTGTTGGGTTATCTGTTGAATAGTTTCTTCGACAAGTCGTATATCCTCCTCTGTGACACCATTGGATACTAATAACCGTTGACGTGTCCGATGACTTAGGGGTCGTAAGAATTGTTTCGATTGACTTTGTTGCTGCTGTTGTTGTTGCTTACGTTGTCGTAGTAATTGCAATTGATGCTTTAATCGTTCATATTGAACAAGATCTACTTGAGAGCATTCTTTATAATTCCACCCCAAGGAAAGTGGAGGTCCTGACTTTGTATCTGGATGATCTCCTAGTATTCGTTCATATTCTCGTATCTGTATGCAGTCAAAGGTTACTTTCTTCTTCTTGGGTAATGTAATGACATGGTCAGATTGATAATTCTTGAAAAGATTGATACAAATTTCAAATCCTTCTTCTTCCTCTTCCTTTCTCTCGTCGTCCTTTGTCTCATCGTCCTCTTTTTCGTTATTACTTCCTGTTGTGGACCAGAACAATGGAGAAAAGAGTAAAGTTGTACCTTTATTATGAAGTGTTTCGAATGACCAAGATGGATTGAATGGTAAGGATGGTATTTCGGATGCCATCATCATTTTCAATGGAAGGTAATGTCAAATATTATTTCTCTTCCTAACGAAACACAACAGTTTCACTTACTTGCTCAAGACTCATTTTCCGGAAATTTTTCAAACGTTTCCAAGACTACACCCACATGACAAACCGTCATACAAATACAATGGAAGGTATTCGACGGACTAGGTAAACAAGACTTAACCTTTCGAAATTTTGAACGAAACGGACAGCAAGGAACTCAAAACCTTACATTGCATAATGGAACATAGTACACATATCACATCAATAGTACTAAATAACGGATCCTAATAGTCTATCATTTGTTATTTAATGAGTTACCCTTTTCCTGCAATGCAGGGGAAAAAATAAAGTCTTTTTGCCAGATTATTCTTTGTCATGTCTCTTTTTCCAAATTCCTAGATAATTTCTGTTTCCTTTCTGATTGTAAAAAAGATTCTTGGTGTTTCTATAATATTCCAATACATTATTGAATCATTTTGATTTCCATTGTCCATTACTTACTTTTCTCAAAAATAGGCCTTTCATCAAAATGGACAACTTGAACCCTTGAGCAATATGATCTAGGCTATCCATAAGGTCATTACTGACTGAGTGACGATGAATGTCAATAAAACACTATTCGACTTGTAATACCTTATTTCCTTTGACTAGAAACGGTAACTTTTGCTTCCAACAATATTGTCTACGAGAGTTCTGCAGCGCTATACCTCATTTTAAATTATATTAGATATGACAAGTCTAATGATTGGTTGGTTTTATCATTAACTTGTAATCAATACACATTAGACTAAGCTGATATAAAGATGTGTTCAGGAAGTATAAATTCAAATGCTCAAATCTTATTTCTTACTTTTGAAAAGTTCTTCAATTCAGACCAAATTCTGATTTACAGGTAAGACTTTTTCTAGATTTTTTGGCAATAGTTAAAAATTTGATTTTAGCCTTTCATGACAATGGACACACATGGAATATTCCTTTTCGGAACAGTTTGGTGATGTCAAGTGAATAGTCATCCCCTCCTACTGCACAGCTGTCGTACTTCCATAGTAAGCTACTTCTTGATCACTGGATATACGTAACGATTACAATTGTTCTAACACAATACTTAGTTTCAACACAAGGTGAATAAAATTCACTTATGCAGGCACTCACTTAAAATACTTTTCAATTTTGAACTAGCCATTTTACGTTTCTACCGCTTGCCGTTGTATAGGGCAACATGATTACCATCCCGTTTGTTTTCAACAGAGGCAAAACCTGAATGTAGACCATGTACTATATTCTACGATCCTTGAAGATAACACTATATGATTTCAGTTAAACACACCGAATTAATCTATAAAGAGATTAATTCAAGAGATGTTATTTTGTACCAACATTTGGAGACGCCCAGTGTTACTAGTACATGCTAATCTAGATGATAAACATATCAGATATATTAGCACATCTAAAAACAACAAATGACAATATTAATATTTGTTGTTTTTTCTGTTTCCAAATTTTAGATGATACTAATCAAAGGTCTCTAAAATTTAGGTGATAATAAATTGCATGTGTTTCACGAACCTATTTATATTTAATATGTTTATCTCTAAATAAAGAGGAGTCAAAAGATATTTGACAAGCTGGCATAGCCAAAAGACAAAAAAAAAGACTGATCTAAATAAATATTATCATAATGAAATATTAGTTAGTCAAGACTTCAATCTTTCACAATTAGAAAACAAGAGTAGTTTTCCATAGTTTCCTTAAAGTAGGGCATAATTTTTCTATCTCAATTCTCACACAGAGCAGACCATAACTCACGTCTAATTCATTTCCTTTCTTTTGTTTATTTTCATCTTTAACCACGTTGATGATTTGTTAGTATAAACAAACACATATGCGTCAATGATCATCTACTTAAGATCTCTATTGCGGGGTATTATAATCAATGCTCAAACATAAAAGTTATTTGCAAGACAAGTCAAGTAGCTAGGTTAACGGGTGAACAGACAACCTATTCCACCAGCACAATGAAACCGTGCTAAACTAAGGCACCAAAAACCTAACTATTCCAGCTTTGATATTGACCTTACTGTTCCAGCTTACTGATATTGTCCAAACTATTCCAGCTTATTGGTATTGTCCATTACTATAATTGCATATGGTATTATACATGTGAGCGTTTTGCCCCTTGAGTAGTCTTTCTTCAAGCGAGGTCAAACCTGAATTTCCTTTAATTTGGCAAACAGTCAAATCAAGGAAAATCTATAGATAATATCTTGCAGCCAATTAGTAGTTCATTATGCAATGCAAATCCATCATGTAATTTGTTGAGGTCAAGTAATTTACAGTGGCGCGACAACAAGACCGATGCTCCATCAATTTTCATAAGTAGATGACTTCTAAATTGTAGAGCACAAAGTTTTCACTAATACTTTGTGTTATGTAAATAGTCGGTCCTCATATTTGAATATCTATATCATAAACGCTTCACTTTGCCATCAAATTCAATTATCACAATCACAATAAAATGAAAGCAGGGTTCGATATTTGGCTTAAGCATCTTTCAAATGCCATTCTGTGTCTTGAAGCATTTTACTCCAAAATTTAAGATTGTTTGCTTGTGTCAATATGACTATTTTCAATCTTGACGGAAACCTACACAGAGTCATTCTACGAGAATAGATAGAAAAAGGGAACGGAAAATACTGCTTTCATCACATAGCTCAAACGACAAAAGAAGTCCAGCAATGCTTGGTGTAACGACATTCTTCCTTTACTGTCGAGCGAAACAATCAGCTTTTAATTTTATACCTCAAAGTAAGACCGAGGATTGTCGACTTTTGGCAAACAAACTTAAGTATAAGTGTAATATTGCTTTGCTATGCCATTATTTATCTATGATATAAGAAAGTTGTGAGCGATTGAACCAGGATACATTATTCCATGCTCATGATAGTAATCGACATATGGGCTACCTATTTCATGTTTGTCTATTCAAAATGGTTTGCATGCATTTCCTGAAGACAAGGTGATTGGAGAACAAGTAAATGAATGGAAAAGTATTTAAAGTAGAACTTTTAGCTATAGTATTTTTTGATTCAGCTTGTGTTGACAAGGCACAATGTATGCTCAAAATTTTTGCAATTCAAAACCGGATCAAGTTATTGTGCAGATCAAATAGGTTTCACTTTGAGATTAATGGGGAAATGGAAAATACATTTGTGTAGATGCAATCATGACTGGATTAAAGCAAGTTTTTTATTATCAAACATTGGTACTGCATTCTAGTTTAGATGATGGTTCAGTTGGATGCTGATGATGCCAATGATGTTGATATCCAAAGCTTGCATTTGCATCTCACTGCGTATTCAGAGATGTAGCAGCCAATAAATAAAGTTTCACTATTATCACATGTGACGAAAACATGAGGGAAATTGTAATGACACGTTTTAATAATCAGGTTATTGCAACATCTTGCGAAGACGTGATTGTTCCTTGTACAAAAGTGGACAAGAGGGATAAATAAAGATGTAGGAAGATTTGGATACATGCACATATATGGACATATCTACACTACTAAAAAAGTTTCACGTTCTCGAGAAAGTTTACAGACTGCGCTGAGAGAAATAAAATCAATAGGGATATAGCTAATTCTAAAGGTAGCATAGTAAAACAATAATTCCATCCTACGTTTAGAAGCTAGAATGCTGTGGAGACTTTCAGTTGTAAAATATATAAAATTTAACGCAATTGTCATTCAAAATATTGCGTCATGCATCAGATTGTATTACCTGCGAATTCTAGGTTCACAAATTACAGGCATAAAAATCTTTGTCATAATTATTGCTGGAAATGTAAAAATTCAAAGATACATTCTCTTTTGTAAAATTGGAAAAGAATATTCGAGAAAGTAATCGAGTACAAGTACAGATTTTACAGAGTGAGCGACTAAAATCACTAGAGATGTAGCTAAACCCATCCTACATTCATCCAGAATGATAAGCTAGAATGTTGTCGAGACTTTCAGTCGTTCTGAAATCACCTGCCGTGCAACTGCTATCAAAATTTGCGCCCTTGTAGTGCATTGAGAGGAGCATTTAACAGTGAGATTAGAGTGCATTGAAACCAGATTTGCTCTGATCATTAAGAGGATCAAAAACTGCATTCCTGGCTTCCACAATAATGATGGCGTAATAATGATAGTCCAAAGAGTGCCCACATCTTTCCTTATGCTTTCACAACAATGTTGCTTATCATTGGTATATTTGACTAAGTCACAGAGATAGTCCTTATCCTATGCTTTGTAAATTCTGTGTCAACAAAAACCATTCTAATAAAATATATGGCATAATTATTACTGCACATTTAAAACCAGAAAAGAAAAGAGATTAACAAATCTAATCGTTGCATACTATTCTTGCATTAAATTAAGGTAGCTGCGTGGCAAAGCAAGCGCCAACTACTAGTAAGGTAGTAAAATAATAACTCCATCCTACTTTCATCCAGAATTATAAAGTAGAATGTTGTCAAGACTTTCGGTTGTAAACTGTAGAATATTTAATGCAACTGTCATTCAAAATGCTACTGAATTTTTGATAGATCTAATTGCAATATTAATCCGCAAATATATGAAATTCCTTCAAAACCATGAAAAAATAAATAACAATATTCCTTTAAATTGAGGAAACAGGTCTTTTGTGCTTCTAAATCTTAGGTCTAATTATAACTGGATTAAAAGGCATTAATCATATGGATCATTGTTGTATCTTTAGGATGATTCTTTTTGTATTTATCCTTCATTTGTCTCATTTTTTAAACTGTCAAACAAGTAAAGAATACATCTTATAAAGCAACCATAAAAACTTTGTCATAATTACTCCTGGAAATGTAAAAATTCAAAGATACATTCTCTTTTTCAAAATAGTTATATCTGCGGAGCAAAGCAAGCACAAACTACTAGTTCCATGAAAAAGAAAGTTTAGGGAAGGAATATAATTCGCCGAATCTGACGTCTTCCACCCAGTACGACATGTATAATTGTACGAAACCAAATTGAGTTTCACAGGATTGCCAGTGATTCCTACAATCTAGTCGAATTGCAAATACTCATGATGGTTTCCCTCTGGTTCCTTTTCCCCCATCTTTTGATAACAGGTAAATAAATTCAGCCATTTAGTACCTAAAATTGTTGCTTAATGAATAAAATTAACATTATCAGTTGTAGCAACTAATTCGGAGGATATTACTGCCAAACAGCAAGTTTTATTACCAAGTCTCAACGTTACGAGTCACCTTTACCCCAAACCTAGTTCGCCTCCTACGAAGGAGCTTGTAAGAAGATCAACACGTAACATTCTTGCATCGTGTTCCAACCTTGATGCATCCACTAGTAGCCTCCAAACTGCCTGTAACTATTTCGGGATAACTGATTTGACAAAATGTCAAACAACAAACCAACAACTAGTTTCTACTAAAGTCGGTACAATTCCTATGGAAATCGGACTGTTGACTCGGGCATCCTCTCTATTTATTGATGGTTATACAAATGGAACAATTCCTTCATCTTTGGCGTGTCTGACGAATCTCAAATCTCTATCCATGTACACTAAATATTATACAAGTTATACCCTGAATGACACGTTCCCATCCTTATTCGGTTCATTGACAAGTTTGACAAGTCTTGATATGAGGGGCATGCTGAGAGGTCGTATTCCATCTTTCCTATTTGCCATGACGGAGCTTGTAACACTGTCATTTAATCTTAATCGGTTGAGTGGCACTATACCCTCGTCATTATCAAAATTGACAAAGTTAAAAAAATTGTCTTTGGACACAAATGCTCTAACCGGTACGATTCCACCATCGATAGGAGACCTCAGTGAATTGGAACAGTTACGTTTGGGACTAAATAATCTAAAAGGATCACTTCCAAGTTCCTTTTCCAAACTTTCGAAACTACATCATCTGCATCTGTATTTCAGCCTTCTAACAGGTACCATACCTCAATTTCTCTCACAATTGGTGAAGTTGGAGACCATATACTTAGGAAACAAGTTCGCAGGAACTGTACCATCATCACTCTCCTTGTTATCCAATTTGAAATTATTGGTAATAAATTCTGAAGGTCTGATAGGGACGCTTCCCCCGTCTATTTTGAGCATTACTAAATTATCATACCTTGACATATACTTTACTTCCCTGAACGGTACAATATTGGACTGCAAAAATAAAGAAGTTTATGTCAACTGCTATAAAATCGAATGTCCCTGTTGCCGTCTACTTGGATCATTGCAAACTTGCAGTACCATTACAGTTCCGACAAAACGCCCCGTACAACCAACTTCAAGGCCAGTGAGAAAACCCTCTGTTGCCCCAGCTACTTCAAAGCCTACTCTTCAACCGACAAGGAATCGCTCTCCTGCTCCAACTACTTTAAAGCCAACCTTGAAACCAAGTAGGATTCGATCCCCTGCACCAACAAATTCAAAGCCAACTCTTTCACCTACAACATTGATACCCACCATTGTTCCCACAAACACAAATATTGATGGATCATGCAACATTCCATCCTCACAAGAAAGTTTGTCAGTCGCATGCAACTTTTTTGGAGTTTCTGACATTGAAAAATGTAAGACTATGAAGGAGTTTACACCACCAAATAGTCAAGAGGGAACTATTCCTAATGAAATTGGTTTGTTGACTCAAGCTACCTCGTTCTACATGAATAGCATCACTCAACTACGTGGAACTATTCCCTCATCTATATCATGCATGGCAAATTTGGAAGTACTAATAATTGCGTTTTGTAATGGCATATCAGGAACCATTCCATCATCATTATCAAGGCTGACAAAGTTAACATCTGTGAACTTCTCAGGACTCAAAATGAATGGAAATATTCCCAGTGGGCTATCAACACTATCTGAATTAGTGAATTTAGACCTTTGTTGCAATCAATTGAGTGGAAGCATACCACAATCATTATCCACTTTGATCAAGTTAACAAATCTTAACTTTGCCGCAAACAAGATAACAGGAAGCATTCCATCATCACTATCAAATTTGGTATCATTGAATTCATTGTCACTTGCTGAAACTCAAGTGGCTGGACCTTTCCCACAGTTCTTGTTGGGAATGGAAAAACTCAATAGTGTCAGCATATCAAAAACCCTGATGAGTGGAGTAATTGAGGATTGCCGTGGTAAATGGATCAATATTGATTGTGACAAGATATCCTGTGCATGCTGTTTTGATCGGTTTGGGAATAGATGTGTACCAATTTAATATATGTAAGGCATTTATGGCATGATTACAAAGAAGATATTTGTATCTTTGAAATAGCTTTTCTTTACCATATTTCCAGAATTTTGGTGCATACAATGAAGAGCATATCTTGGCAAGCCAAAACAGAGTGAAAGTCACCTCCAACTAGATTGTATGCTTTCAATAACATAACAATACCCATTCTAAGTCCATTCTACTCATTCTACAAAGTAAACACTTCAACTTTTATCCTATGGAATATTTTGAGGCCTTTCACAAAATTTCAATGATTATATGCTAAGTTTTGTTTGCTTATTCATGGAAATAGTGTCTGTACTAGGAGTTATGGAACAGGAGAAATGTTGCCATCTATTATGTTTCACTGAGCCTAGTACTTTAAATAGTTGTGTAAACCATATGCAAGAGAGGTTTTATGTCAAGTACATTCTTTTTTTTCCCTTTGAAGTCTTACCTTGAATTACGTAAGGCATTTACCTAGTTGTTGCAAGTTTCCATGCCTTGGATGACATTAATTCCATATATTCATGCATATTTCATGATATTACAGCCTTTTCCGAGAAAATTGATTAACACACGTGTTTTTATTTCCTTGTCATTTGGTACAAGTTAGAGCACTAAGCAATGCACATTAGTTGAATATGATTATCTAAATACACTGATTCTATATGCATTTTCTAAACTGTGTTATTTTGACAAAGATTATACTTGACCCTAACATAAATTCCTGCCCTTATTAACTCTGGAATAGGAAGAAAATGTAGTGATAGTTTCCATCAATGTCTTTGAAAATACTGATTATTTGTGCATTATCTTTCAGTAAGTCCTTATTTCCAATATGACAGTAATCATCTTTTGATGCTTCATAATCCGTGGAATGCCACTCAATAAATTTTGGGGTGATTTGGTCAACAGTAATTACAATCACACTATGATTTGGTCAACAGTAATAACAATCACACTATGGATTGGTCAACAGTAATAACAATCACACTATGATTTGGTCAACAGTAATAGCAATCACACTATCATCGTGGGTATTTTGGTCTTCAAGTTTTAACATTTTTCCGCACAGTGTTTGAAATTCATGTTACAGTGTAAGTGTAGTGATGATACCGGGAAATTTGATTCTTGTGGTCAAAAATCTGTTGCTACCTATTGCCTCCCATAGGCGCATTTAATCAAAGGCAGCAGCAGCATACGATGTCACTCAAATGTAAATACCTATGTATTTATTAATCCATATAACTCCACTTTCTTTAGATTTCTCTTTCACATAAAACTTCTAGACAACGTCAAGGCCCAGTTGCAAATCATCGCGTCATCGTTTAAACAACCATGAAGTAACATCCTAAGCTTCTATCTCCAAATCATTGACAACTTTTTCTTCCGATGGTAAACTGATTCCCTGATAATGTTTGCTTGCATTTTGTGAACCATCTCTGACTGTATCTTCCAATACTTCACCTTTAACATCCACATCTTCCTTAGGATTAGCATGCTTGTCATACCCCTGCATTCCGGGAAACGTAAAGAGTGGACGATTCAGACGATATTCCAACCATTGGATGGTGCAAAACGCTATTACCGATACACCAAAGGCAGTTAGAGAATCTACACCAGTGTAATCCTCATATCTCTTCGAATCACAGGGTTCGTCGGCTGGATTCCAAAGGTCGGATTCGACTTTATCAAAAAAGATGGGATATTTAGCACTTGCTGCAGGACCATAATTTTGGAATTCTGGTTCATCACTGGGAAAGATGAGAGATCCATCCTTGGGGAGTGCAAATTCCAAAGTAATTCGTGTCAGTGCTCCCAAAAGAATAGAACACAGGGCAGCACGAGGAGAAGGATTCTTGGCATAGAAGGCACCAAAAATAGGTGCCACTGATGTAGCAAGTACAACATCAAAGGCAACTATAAGAAGATATCCAGTAGCACCTCCTGATTTGTAGTATGCCGCAATCAGTGTCGATGTAATTGCGAATGGAATGGTAGACAAACGAGCTGCCAAAACCAAGTTCGAATCAGTAACAAGATTTGGAATGTATGCATCCAACTGTCGCATCAGATTGTGAGAAAAGACTGTACCCATCGCAAGTATCGCACCGGATGCAGTCGACATACTTGCGGCGACGATACCTACTAGACACCAGGATCCCCATACTTCACCCGCTTGGTGAGTCATATATTTAATGAAACCTTTGCGATCGGGCACCCATTGAGCGCAAGTAGGCAAGCCTAAACAAGTCAAGGATTGAGATAATTAAGATGAGCGTTAATGTTCATTGTACACATAAGGACAACTATCATAGTATTGATGACTTACCCAATATTTCCGAGCATGTGTCGGCTTCAAAGTTGGCATGAATGGAATCTGGACCGTAGTACACTCTGAAAATATGACGGATAAGGAGGCAATGAGTATTACCGCAAGGGGAAGTAAAGCAAAAATTTGATTCTAAAGGGAAGGACGTACCTTGTAATTGCCCCTAAGTACGAAAATGGAATTCCAATCAAGAGGGTAAAGGCACCAGCAATAAAACATGCATATCGAGCAGTCTTGGGAGATTTGGCCGCCATACATCGAGATTGGAAGTCAAGGGCAGCAAAGTTCCCGAATCCTAAAATAAAAATAGTGGCCCAATTCCTAGAAACGAAAGTATGAGATAATAGTCATAGACGGAAGAATATGAACGAGAAAAAAATAAGAGATTTCGCAATTCCCTGTAACGCACCATAGAAATCCATTCGGAAAAGGACTCAGAGATGTTGGACTTAGGAGCTGATTGGCAAAAACAGGCTTATCGCCAAATGGATAGGCTCCATTGTCCATAAAGGTAACATTGGAGTTTGTGCAGCATGCATCAGTGACATTTTCACATGTCACACCCTGATACATGTCACATATTTCTTGATTGGGGTAGACAAAAGCTGCCGTCGAGGATGAAAATCCAATTGAGGGTGGTGCTGCCTTGTTGACTTCACTTGTCATGAGATGGTAGGCTGCAAATAGACATCCCGACCAACCCATGATTCCTTGGACGATGTCTGTATAGGCCACTGAGAATAGACCACCTGTGAAGGTATAAGCCCAAACAACAAAAGCGGCAATCCAAACTGCGGCAACCTCATCAATGGACCAAAGATAGCTACAGATTGCTCCCATGCCAACCAGGTTGCCTCCCAATAACATGAGGAATGACACGATCGTACAAAGACTGACCAATATTTCAACAGTGACACCATACCGTTTTGCATACACATCAGGTAATGTAAGAGCATTATCACTATTGATGTGATGAGCCAAAAAGATGCCATTCAAAATTAAATTGAGTGATAAGCCCAAAGGTAGGACAGCTGATTTTGTGATTGCAGAAAAAGTAAAATTACGTAAGTGTGATTCAAAAAAAAGAATGAAGTTTACACTGTAATGTTTCATACAGTATAGTGACACTGTTGAACTTACCTCCATCCCAAAAGTGGTACTTGTAAGACAAGTCCGCATTCCCCAATAAGGCGTTGGAATCAATCGATGCTGCCGCCAAGGTAATTGCCACAATCGTTAAATTAAGTGATCTACCAGCTAAAAAATAATTTTCAGATTGACCACGAACACAAACATAGGATACCATACCCACTAAAAACGAAATGACGACAGAAATGATCATCAGAATACCGTAAATAGGTTTGGGTGGTGTCACTTCGACGGGACATGGCAATCCACAAACATGATTGGCACAACAGGATGATGACGATGGTCCATCCAAAGTTCCCGTAATGGCAAATTCTAATTCAGAATCGGCCAAACAAGAATCAGATGCCGCATCGGCAAAGGATGTAGTCGACATTGTCATCATGATAATTGAAGCATACAACATGACACTCAAACTACTCCATAAAAAGTTTAGATTAGTTTGCCTTTGTGCACGTCGTCCTCGTTCAGACGTCGTTGTTGATGGTATCATCAACAACATTCTAACCATTTTTGTGATCTTGTTTTTCAAATTTCCGAAATGTGATGTCAGTGGGGAAAGGAATAATGCTTTCCTTTTTTCCAGCACGAAACGAAAAGTTCTCTTCAATGGAAGGAATTTTTGGTATCTAGAATTCTTTTTTTGTCTCTAGTGCACGTAAATTGGTAATGATTTTCATGTTCTACACATCATAATTGAGTTTATCCCCCCCTCAGTGAAGAAAGGGGGATTGGAACTTTGACACTCGGCAAATCATTTACGTAATACAACATTTTTGATCGTGAAATGGGGACGTTGTAGCCTTGTTGAAAGGCTTGTTAATCGTAAAAGGATGGCGGTCTGTCCTTGTCATGATATAGAGATATTGTGTCAATACGTAACTCGTCGTACAAACAAAATGTGTCGAGTGGATGGATGGTACAGCGTGGACAGCGAAAAGTGCAATTGAAAAGCGCAAACTATCAAGAGAGCATAAAGCATGCGAAAGCATTTGAAATGCCTTTGATCTCGATATGAGAAAACTTGGATTATCAAGATACGGACAATATCTGCACAGGTTTTGTTTTCAAGACTTACTATCATCACCGTTATCTCCTAATATCCCCATCTTTTCAACTTAGGGATATACATCCATACACTTCCCATGCATTTATGATTTATGTTTCGATATCATTTTCTATCCGCTTGTACAGCACAAATCTCCTGAATTTGTAATTTTGACTATTGTTTTGAAGGTCAAGGTCACAACATTTCTAAAACATTTATCATCACTCAAGTTATCAGCTGTCACGGTGAATAGGCAGTTGCAGAAGGAATGAAGAGGAGTACTGGAGCTTGGATTCTACGCGAGAATGGTCAATGAGAAGAATATCAGGCTAGAATGCTATAATCTCTGCCAGCAGGAAAAGGTGTTAGATCATAATTGTGAAACCTGCGGAAGGCTCATCCACCACCAGATGGAATTTTTCATCCATCTGACATGAAATGTCACGTTTTTTTTGCTGTAGGTGCCTATTTGTTGTTCCCTTGGATTTGATTTCCTTCAATACTTTCTCGAATGGAAATGAAGCAATTCATGGAAAGCAGGTGACTTTGTAAAATGATAGCATTTTAACTCATACGGATTAGGGAAATACAAACCAGATCATATTCTTTATGATACCGTTTACCAATATCAAAATAAGAAACAAAACAAGTATCATATTAGTTCCGAAAGAATTGCAAAGAGACACTAAAAATAGGAAACTGACATTGTATTAGACGGACCATTTTCAATGAATATTTAGTGTTGTTATTTCGTTGAGTCTTTACAATCCTTTCCTTCTAGCAGATTTCATTAAACTGAACATGTCAACTCATTGAAATGCTTGCAACGAATCACACTATTAGAAGTTATGATTGACTATATGTAATGTTGTTACCTATACCTAAGAGAGTTTCACAGCTTTTAAACAGCATTGAGAGTAAAATCGGACTTGTACCAAACGGACTGATCTTTATTCTGGACAACGACTGTTACTTCCAATTTGAGACTCTTCGTTGCTTTTGGGACATTCAATGTTCCCTTTACAGACTTTTTGTCGGAATTACTTTTATGTCCAATTCCACCAACTTTCGACGACGTACAGAGTGAAACAACTTGAACATTGGCATCTGTGGATGCTAAATATTTACTCGTGTCAGTCGATCCCTGACTGATCCTCATCAGGAAACCACGGAAGGTCTTGGAGGATGATCCAAGCGTAATTGCTAGACTTTTCTTGGCAGCCACGTGGAGGGCTTTGGATGGTGATACAACCTTTCCTCCATCTTTAAAACAAGTCCGTATTTGGACAAAGCTCCCGAGCTACCAGATCTTAAATGAGCACTTCCCAAAGGATTTCCAGTAGCACAAGAGCCAGGTCCCGTAGGAAGCGCTAAAGCCGTAGCTAGCAACAAGGCATGAATGAGAAGATGGAAATACATTCTGTAGCACAGGATTAATTATGTTAGAAAGTTTGGATATATGGTCTTAAAATTGAATCTTTGTTTACCAATGATTCGATTCGAATCTTGCAATCAAACTCTGCGCGTAACAATACAGCAGATACCCTTAGAATGTCGTCGTCAAAGGAATGCTTAAGGATCGAGATAACTCTTTAATTAAGCGTCTTTCTTGGTCGTCTTAGATATGTTTCGAAAATTGAATCTTCTTTTCTTTCCGACTGTACCGTATACATACCACACATTTTTCACTACTATTGTATGGACAATCGACTCTACCTACGTTACTTGTATTTTGCCCATATGTTTGGGTTTGTCATACAATCTGCCACCATAGAGTCGGTGGGACACTTGCCTTCAATTTCCTTTCCTTCGATTACATCCGTAATATGATATTATTTGATTTCCAATTGTCTTGTTCACTTACATGAACTTACTTAAAAATGTAATGGTTGGTAAGATTTCAGGTCTTGCTCTTTTACTTGGAAATATTTTTTCTGCAACAAGCATATGAAATATTTCCACCTTTTCGTTTGATAATTTTTCTGCCTCTTCATAGCTGTGTTAATATCACCCACATTAATTGGTTGAAATACAACTCTTTTGTGTACATGTTGCTTCTCACTCATGGCTGCTTTATATCCACATTCTCCAAACTTTTTGGTCCTTGTCATAAGTCTGTAGGTCGCTGCAAATTTTCTTAACAAGGCATTTGAAAAAAGAGACATCAACTCAGAGATGCAATATGCGGACTGCAAAGAATAAAAGGAAACATATTAGTGAGGTTTGAACCCACTAACCTCAGAATAGGTTACCTTAAGAAATACTTAAGGAATCTGAAATATGTTTACTTAAACAGTTGGGATAGACAATAAGGGCTAACATCAAATATTCAACGCACTAACTAAACCTATAGGTTACTTAATTAAGCTAATAGTGCTGTTAAAACGGCCTATCGAAAATAGGGTTTATTTACAAGTGCCAAAGTGCACTCCAGATTCACTGGAAATTTCAGTGATCAAGATTGAATCCTTGAAGGGATTGAATCAGTTGAGTTCTAGAACTAACAAGTATTATAATTAATCAAATTACACTTCTATCACCTATACCACTTTAGGATACTTCTACAGGCCTAATCGGTGGCATAGTGCATTATAAATTTATAGCATCTACGTGCTACTGAAGAAAACAAAGATTACACAGTTTAAGGAGCGCTTTTGGAAGATCAAGATCCAGCAGAGAAAGGAGATGTTAAGTATGCATACCAAGATCCCAGGAGTCAAGAAGTTGGGTCATTTGCTCCCTGTTCTCCCCCTGATTCCTCAGAAGACAACCAAGATGGAAGAAGAAAAGGGGAAGTTCATTGCATTTGACTTGAAGACCAGAGTTGGGCAGCCTTCTGATGCAACCAAGTACAAGAAATACATCAGGATCCCCAAGAATGGATAGACATGCTGAGAGACTTAAAAGAGATTTGGACCCAGAATTCCATGACTGGGGGCACTGACAGGGCCTCTACAGTGAGAGCTTTGGTGCGTGGAGAGAGCGCAGTTGCCTTTGAAACAGCCCTCCAAGATGCCAGGACAGCAGAAGAGGGTCAGATAAGTCCAATCAGTGTAGAACACGTCAACCAATCCTTGAATGCAGTCACAGAAACCGTTTTTCCGCACCGAGCATTGGAAACTCAGCAACTTTGGATGAACAGGAAGATGTTTAAACCGGTAGAGTTGACCATAAGACAGATGGCTGCTTCTATCAACCGTTTAAACAAAGCCTTACCTTTCTTTCCCACTGCAACAGAAGCCTCCAAGTTTTCAGAAATTGAGCTTATTGGGCTTTTGGAATGGTCTCTTCCAGCTACTTGGAGGGCCAAGTTTGACCTGGATACCGACATCCCCACTCTTCACTCAAGGGCCAAGGTGGAAAGACCATCCAGGGAGGAGAGCAGCCAGAGTCACAGAAATATTAAAAGGTCAGCTGCCAAGAACAGTACAGAACCACAGAAAAAGCAGAAAAGTGATGGTAAACACTAC